>JAVGVS010000009.1:628126-725477 GCA_032718565.1 Distichodus sexfasciatus | reverse complement strand
GACGCTCCGGTAGCCTACAGGCGATGAAAGGATTACGGCATGCGGCAATTTTAGTTTGCTGCATGGATACTTTAAGTTCGGCTTTTTATTTCATTTGAAAGAGACCTCAACTCAGCGTGTTTTTTTACAGACTTCTAAATGTTCAAAATGTTTTCTTTCCATAAATAAAATTTCACAAGCAACACACTAGCCTAGTTTTTTTATACATAGCATGAAAGTAAAAATCTACGGAAGCGTAATGCGTTCACTTGAGAAAAAATAATTCTTCTGCTCTGTTTTTCTGAATTAACGAGATACAGTTTTCATTTAAAAATAACAATGCCATCTATGTTACTTAATTCTGCAAGTATTTCCCAGTGTCTCAAACCCAAACCAAAATAAAACTGGATTAATCTAAGGTGTGACATTATTGCAGTGAAATCGAGCTCTAAAGTAGGCGAAATGAGAGCTTTTGAGGTTAATTCAGAAAAACAGAGCGGAATTTTTTTAACATGAAACCTGTATCTCGTTAATTCAGAAAAACAGCGTTTTTTTTTTTGTTTTTGTATTTTTGTTTTTTACATGAAAACTGTATCTCGTTAATTCAGAAAAACAGAGCAGAATTATTTTTTCTCAAGTGAACGCATTACGCTTCAGTAAAAAACAATATATGTAGTGTTATCTTCATTTTAGATGTCAAAAAGGATTTGCGGCTCTCGGTGTTTTTTCCTTTGTGGAAACCGGGTCCAAATGGATCTTTGAGTGTTAAAGGTTGACGACCCCTGGTATATACAGTCATGTGACTAAAGTGATCCCATTTAACTTCTTAGGTTTTATGTATGAGGACATTTAAAAAATCTGATCTGTATTTACCTACTCATCTCCGACAGGGATCAGTCTGCCTAGGATTAGGTAAATAGATGAATAGCAATGACAGTGTCATTGTTTATTTTACAAAAGCTATCCCAAAATGTGTGAAACATTAAGTTAACCTTCCATAGAATTAAGAGAATAGGTAACAGCCTGGTGCTGCTAATTAGATGCACCAGATTAATTGATCAACAGTGTGACCACCTCTATAAACACAGACATTTTGGCAGTTGGCAGGAGAATACAGTTAGACCCAGCAATATTTGGACAGTGACACAATTTTCAAGATTTGGGCTCTGCATGCCACCACATTGGATTTCAAATGAAACAACTGAGATGCAATTGAAGTGCAGACTTTCAGGTTTAATTCAAGGGGTTGAACAAAAATATCCTATGAAACGTTTCGGAATTGCAACCATTTTTCTACAAAGTTTCAAAGGGCTCAAAATTAACATTACCATAAATAAAATCTTCATTGTAATACTTTGTTGAGAATCCTTTGCAGGCAATAACTGCCTGAAGTCTGGAACCCATGGATATCACCAAATGCCAGGTTTCCTTCTTCAGTTGTTGCTTGTTTGTGGGTCTTTCTGCCTTAAGTTTTGTCTTAAGCAAGTGAAATGCATGCTCGATCGGGTTGAGATCTGGTGATTGACTCGGCCATTGCAGAGTATTCCACTTCTTTGCCTTAAAGAACTCCTGGGTTGCTTTCGCAGTATGTTTTGGGTCATTGTCCATCTGTACTGTGAACTACTGTCCAATCAACTTTACTGCATTTGGCTGAATTTGAGCAGAAAGTATATCCCTATACACTGCAGAATTCATCCGGCTGCTTCTGTCTTCTGTCACATCATCAATAAACACCAGTGACCCAGTGCCACTGGAAGCCATGCATGCCCATGCCATCACATTGCCTCCACCCTGTTTTACAGAAGATGTGGTTTGCTTTGGATCATGAGATGTTCCAAGCCTTCTCCATACTTCCTTCTTCCCATCATTCTGGTACAGGTTCGTCTTAGTTTCATCTGTCTAAAGAATGCTGTCCCAGAACTGGGCTGTCTTCTTTAGACGGCAAGGTCTAATCTGGCCTTTCTGTTTTTGAGGACGATTAATGGTTTGCACCTTGTGGTGAACCTTCTGCATTTGCTCTCATGAAGTCTTCTCTTTATGGTAGACTTAGATACTGATACACCTACTTCCTGGAGAGTGTTCTTCACTTGGGTGGATGTTGTGAAGGGGTTTTTCTTCACTATGGAAAGGATCCTGCACCACTGTTGCATCCACCACTGTTGTCTTCCTTGGACGTCCAGGCGTTTTTGAGCTCCCGAGCTCACCAGCACGCTCCTTTTTCCTCAGGATGTACCAAATTGTTGATTTGCCCATTCCTAACATTTCTGCTATCTCTCTGATGGATTTCTTCTTCTTTTTTGTCGGCCAAAGGACAGTCTGCTTGACTTCCATTGAGAGCTCTTTTGACCGCATATTGTGGGTTCACAGCAACAGCTTTCAAATGCAAATGCCACACCTGGAATCAACTCCAGACCTTTTACCTGCTTAATTGATGATGAATTAATGAGGGAATAGCCCATGCAGCCCATGAAAAAGTTAATTGTCCAATTACTTTTGGTCCCTTAAAAAAGAGGCGACTACGTAATAAAGAGCTGTAATTCCTAAATCCGTCCTCAAATTAAAGTTGAGAGTCTGCACTTTAAGCCCATATTGATTTTATAACTGTATCTTGAATATGTTTTGGTAAACAGCTAAAATAACAATACTTGTGTCACTGTCCAAATATTTCTGGGCCTAACTGTACATGTTTTAACATAATGCCAAGGAGGAAAGACCTCAGCAATGATCTGTTCATCAGTCCAGAAGGGGTTAAAAGGCCACTTCAAAACATTAGAAGTCCATCAATCTACAGAGAGAAATATTTTTCATAAAAGGAAAACATTCAGTGAACACCACAGTAAATTCACCCAAGGTTCAGACCATGTGATGTTCAAACCCAAGAGCGACATCTCGGACTCTAAAGGTATTAGTTGGCTTGTTAAATGTTAAAGTTCATCGTAGTACAATCAGAAAATGACAGAACAAGGACGGTTAGTTTGGAAGGGTTGCCAGGAGATGACCTCTTCTCTCTAAAAACAACATGGCAGCATGGCTTAGATTAGCAAAGTTGTACACTACAAGACTTCTGGAACATTGTCCTTTGGACAGTCAAGACCAAAGTAGAGATGTTTGGACATAATGTAAAATGCAATGTTTGGTGAAAGCTAAACACAGCATATCAACACAAACACCTCAAACCTAATGTCAAGAACAGTAGTGGAGGGGTTCTGAGTTGGGCTTGTTCTGCAGCCACAGGACCTGGACACCTAGCAGCCATGAACTCCTCTGTAAACCAAAGTATTCTAGATTCAAATGTGAAGCCATCTGTCTGACAGCTGAAGCCAAAATTGGGTCATGCAACACCCTAGTGTTCCCAAGCACTGCAGCATATCTACAAGCTGGCTGAAAAAGAAAAGAATCAAGGTCAATTGGTCCAGTCAAAGTTCAGACCTTAACCTAGCTGAAATGCTGTGGCAGGACCTTAAGAGAGCAGGGCATACTGTATACAGATTCCCACAAACTTCAATTAACTAATACAACATTGTAAAGAAGAGTTGGTCAAAATTCCTGCACAACTATGTGAGTGACTGATAACTGAACTATACGGTGTACTTATTTTTTCCCATACATGGCTTCTCCATTTTTGCTTCATCTGTTGTGCATTTTTACACCTGAGGTTAGATGTAAATAATTGTTGATGCTTGTGAGGGCCAGAAGATTAGATGTCCTGATATATAAGACCATTGAATTGAGAAACAGTGTAGTTTCATTTTTACATGACCGTATATGTGAATAGACTCTAGGTGAGATTATTTGTCTTCATGAACATGCAGCAGTGATCATATGAGAGTGTGTGGGCACACACACAGACCACACCACACTAATTAGAAAGTTTATTTTAGTGAAATGAAGGTGATTTTGATATACCAATCTACATGTAAAGATAGATAGATGGATGATAAACCATGAAAATAGAACGATACATTATGTTGGGTGTTGGCTGGTAGAATTGTGTGGGGATTGTGCCTCCCTCCCTCTCTCTCTCACTAGGCCACTGGGTGTGTATCCAGGAAACCTTTAATCCACAACATACAGACTTCTCATACAATTTCTCCTCCCTCCTGACTCTGTGGTTTTCACGCGCACACTCACTCACACACAAAGCAGTTGAAACAACACTTGACTTGGCCTGGTATTTATACAGCCAGTCTATAGGGTGGAGTTCCTAGACCCACCCTGCACTTGAGAAATTCCTGTAGCTTTAAAGTTTACGTTTTGGCCTGAATCCAATTACACACACGCACTGGGCACACTGGTTACAGTGAGTTGTGAATCTGCAGACCCCACAATACACACACCACCTAGCAGCAACCAATTTATCTACCAAACACACTGCATATTTTGCATGTTTTGCATGATCTGAGAAGGAAAGTATTCTCTGAATGAGCGGCAGCGCCAATGTCACATGACTTGGAGGGGGCGGGGTTAGTGTGTGACGCTCCTGTAGGATCGGGCCGCTTCCGCGTTCATGCGCTTTCAGCAGTAACCGGCGGAAGCTAGAGCAACGGGCAGCGGCCAGCGGGCAGAATGTCTCATCAAACCGGGATCCAGGGTATGTCTCAGCTTAAAATACTTTTCATAGACGCAGTTTACAGTAGTGTACGAATCGCGTGTGTCACTTCATTGGACGCGTGCTTTATAATCGTGCGAGACCGGTTGCGATGCAGTTTGCTGCCGTACACGCACGCACGCACGCACGCACAGACACACACACAGACACAGACACGCACGCACACACACAAACAAAAACATACACAGTGCTTGGCGGTAACCCGGTTACCGGAGCCTGAGTGTGTTCTGGAAGCTTGTTGAACTTAACCGGGAGCAGGAGGAATCTGTCACGCCTGATCTGCACAGTGTCGCGCGCTTCTAAGCAAATTCCCCACGATCGCGTCCCTTTTAAGACGCCGTTTCCCCGGTTAAGCAGCAGGTTTCAAAGGTCTTTTGATAACGACTCTGGTTCCTCGCAGTACACTCACCTGCTGAGCCTCCTAAATAATCACACTCCTCCATTTTGTTCCTGCAACTCCTTGAATTATCACAAATTTACTTCTGTCCACTGTTAAGGTTTTGTGGTTGACACTGAATGAAAGAGGTTAATTTTGTGCAAAAAACTTGTCACAGTCTTCAGTGATGCGTAAATATTATTGTTTTAAGGGGATGTTTAACGTCTGTATTTATAAAGTGACGTTAACCACAGTGAAGGCGTAATAAGAGGGTTGGATGTGGGGAAGTTTAAGGCGTAATTAATGTGTGTGACTTATTCTAAAGCAACCTTATTTATACTTTGAGAGGTTACTAAATTTAGTATGTCAAGCATAAGTAAAGCTACAATTTTACGAACTTTCTAGAGGCTTTGGTCTAGTTGAGACGAGATTTCGCATTATGTGGCGCTTGCCGTTCGCTTCGTCATCGTTTTCCTTCTCTTCCTCTCACCTGACTCTGTTTAACTTCACCCAGTTTGTGGCACAATGGCCACTAGGGTTGAAAGGTCGTTTCTGCTGCCTTTTGAGTCTCCGTTTTGTCACTAAAAATGCCGCCGTTGTCCGAAGTCACCGCCACACAATGCTCCCTCACAGGCACCGCTCGCCTTCAGCGTCCAGTTTTGGCCTCGCGCTTCCCGCCGTGTGTTCTGCCCTGACTAAACCCTCTCATTGTTCCCACTCCGCAGCCACCGCGCAAGTGAAAGACATCTTTGCCAGGGCCCGGAACGGAGAGTACCGGCTGATTAAAGTCGTGATTGAAAACGGTAAGTCTTAAGAGGAAGCAAAGCATCGTTTCGAAACCCTCTCCAGGTTCATTTATGACCTGCAGTATCCATATAAGGTGAAAGAAGCATTGCCTTCAAGCCTGTCTTCCCGTTGTCTTCCTCAGAACAGCTTGTGTTGGGAGGAACCAAACCTGCGGCCAAGAAGTTTGACCAGGAATGGGACAGTTATGTTCTGCCCCTCTTGGAGGACGACATGCCCTCCTACCTTCTCTACAGGCTGGACACGACCAATAACCAGGGCTATGAGTGGATCTTCCTGGCCTGGTCCCCTGACCACTCTCCAGTGAGTATAGCCGTTATTAGGGCTGGGTTCAAAAAATCGATCAATATCGATTCTCGTTCGACAAATACAATATCGATTCAAAAGTTCGCGGATTGATCTTTTCCTGCGGCTATGCACTACTACTCGCCACCGCGTAAGGAGAGCTATAAAAACGTGAGACTGGCGAAACCGAAACCAAAATAGAGCCATGGCTGAAGCTGAACCAAGCAAAACTAGTATTGACGCAAAGAAATCTCTAAATAAATCGATATCGAATCGAATCGAATTGAATCGAGAATTGAATCGGATCATGACCTTGTGAATCGGAATCGAGTCGATTCAGGAAATCAGCAACGATACCCAGCCGTAGCCGTTATCACCCATGCAAAGCAGGGCGTGTGTGGAAGTCTTCTGCTTGCTGTAGTCTCTGCTTTATTTAGGAAAATGAGGTAGGTTGATATACTATCAACATAATAGGCTTGAAAACTGGTTAATCATATCACTGCATGCTTTAAAGTGGTGGTGTTAGATGATGTACAGTGTTGTGGAGGAGGTGGCCTAGTGGTGGTATACCCTGTTGAGCACCTGGAGATCTTGGGGTCAAATCTGACTGTATCATACCTCTGACAGTACCACCATTGAGCCCCTGAGCAAGACCTTTAACCCAGGAGACTGTCCCTGCAACAAAAAAGTAGCTCAATGCAAACATCTGCTAACTATATAAATGTAAGTGTATAGTGCTTACAAACTCTTTAATAGGGGTGGGTAGAATTTTATCGATATCGCTTATCCATACTACTTTCCACAATGTGGTGGAAAAACAATGTGAAAACTTTCAGTAGTTATTTTAATATAATATTATTTCCTTCTGAGGTTCCTGTACTGGTGTTTTTCTACCAGAGGCTAAACCTTAACATGACAAACACATTGTCTAAAAAAATCAGTACCAGTTCTGCAGATACTCATTTTCAATAACCTAAAACACCTTTTGAGTGTGAAAGAAGGGCCAAAGTGCATAGAAAATGCATGTTTAAAAAATACCCATGGGACATTGCGTTCAAAATTGATAGTCCACTCATAAAACAACATTACCTAAAAGTTAGTTGTCTACTATCTTACACAAAAAGTTAATTATCTAACATCTTGCACAAATTCTGTTCAAATTTAACTACCTATCAACTTTCAATTTGTTATGCTATACATAACCTGAACCAAACCCGACTCGCATGTAGTGAAGTGCTGTAAATCCTTCACAAAAAACTTTGTGATCGCTCTGTGACATGTTGCTGTTTTCCTGTTATTTGTCCTTTGTCCTTTACCTAGTGATTAATTGAGAGTGGATTGGACTTCTGCTGTCCACTGACATAGTTGTGACTGTTTCTTATCAATGAACATAGATGATTACTTAAAACTCAATCCTTCCTGATTTAATAACTTAATACTCATTTTAACGGGTGTCTACATCAAGGTTGTGTTTTCATTTTGGCAAATTCCCTTAGCATCAGAGCCGGGAGGCTGCATGGTGTATAGTGCAGCAGCAGCTTTGCTGAAGCAGTCAAACACTCTTTCAGGTCAAGCACTTTTTTGACATTTATAGAATGTTGTTTTTGTGTTTCATGATGTTGCTGGTATTAACATTACCACTAGTGGCATCATTTGGCTGGGAGCTTAACAATATCATCAGTATTTCTGGATCAGTCTAGAACTGAGAAATGCTGAAAGGCTGGTTCATATTTCTGAATTACAGCTGGTATAAATGTGTCTTAACAGTATCATTGTGTCCTTTAGTCAATAACATGTTTTTTCACTCTCATCCCAGTAAAGTGCAGATGATAGAACTGGGCAGTGAACCTAAAATGTATAAAAACCTGCATTTAGAACATCTCACCAGTTAAATCTGGCTTACGTCAGGTGATTAACACTTCCCTAAACCTTACATTGCCAAATGTACCTTGTCAAAGACAAATAAATGTTGTTAATTAAACATAATAGGGGAAAAAGTGTAAAATAATTGTAATAATGATGTTGTGAAACATAGTAGAAATGAAAAAAAGTTAGTCCTGTTAGTCTGTAGTATTGGTTTACAGCGTAGTCTCTGTAAAAGTAGATAGGTTTGAGATAGCAGTGGTGGTCATGGACATCAGAACAGACTCAGGACAGAACAGAAACTAACAAAACGATTCCAGAAAAGACTGTCAGAGCAAAGAGTGTTGAAAAAGCAAGTAAGAGAAACACTCCAGGAAAGCTCAGGTGATGAAGAAGTTCATAGTACCAGCAAAGAAAGCTGATGAACTAAACCTGGCTACTTATCTTAGTCACATCCAACGCAAGTAAAGATACAATCTATGATCAGGACATTTCTGGTTTCACTTTTAGTGCATGGTTGCTACACTTTAAATCAAATAGGTGGAAAATGTAGTCAGAAATGTACAGCTACTCAGTGCTGTTAGAACAGACGGGGACCAAAAACTGTAAAGGCGCTCAGACACTGTTCACAAAGCTTTTGAGCAGAAAAATCCACGTTGCCCATGATACAGTCCATATTGTGTTATTCTTAAACTAAGGTCTTTGTGACTACAGCTAGATTTACAAAAGCTGTATCATCTATAGTTCTGTGTTTTTTCCAATCTAAAATTGACATATTTACCTCATTTACGACCTACTCTGTAAACATAGGTGTCTGTCAGATAGACAGCTATACTTTAAATAATTTCATACTTTATATAAAAGAAATATATACAACTTAAATGTGAATCCTATCCCTATAAAAGAACATTTTAAGAAGTTGTAACAAAGGAGTAGGGATACCAAAAGATAAGATAATTTAAGGTAATGGACCTGAAAAAATAAATGTGTAAAATGTGTCATGTGTATTTTAGAACCAGTGTACAGATGTGAGTAATTAAGAGTGTGTAATTACAAGGGCGTAATAGCTACACATGCAGAAGCCTTCAAGGCTTTTGCAAAGGTCTGCATTTCCTTAAATTCTGCTAAGGTTTGCTTTTAAAGAATTACCCACTAAGGCACACACAGATGCCATGTCATCAGTAGAAAATGAAGTCGGTATTAACCTAGTGAACATTAAGCATTTTTTTGTGTTTTTTATTTTTATCTGTCCAGCTCGAGGCA
Organism: Distichodus sexfasciatus; assembly: GCA_032718565.1. Classification (NCBI taxonomy): domain Eukaryota; kingdom Metazoa; phylum Chordata; class Actinopteri; order Characiformes; family Distichodontidae; genus Distichodus; species Distichodus sexfasciatus. The sequence goes on along the minus strand of JAVGVS010000009.1, from coordinate 716,298 downwards.
CAACAACATAATGCAGGATGGATAGTTGTAGAAAACAGAATGTTTTGATTCCAGACTGTTTGGACTCCTGTGGGGAATTTGCAATTCTAATCGCCTTCAGCGATGTTCAGTAACACATTTGTACTTCACAGCCAGCAGGAAGAGAGCAAAAATGGCCACTATCCCAAACACTAAAACAGCTGCCAAACATTCCCTGTATTTGTGTATTTCCTAAGCTTTGGTACTTAATTTCCCTTGAAATGTGCTATTAATATTTTTTTAGCAAGTCTGCTTTTGCAAAATCACTAATGTAATGCTATTTGCAGGTTCGGCAGAAGATGCTTTACGCTGCTACTAGGGCCACGCTGAAGAAAGAATTCGGGGGCGGGCACATAAAAGAGGAACTCTTTGGCACAGCTAAGGTAGAGCAGTTGTCAACGTGTACTTCAGTTTGATTTATCTCATAAATCAATGTTGCTAACAGAGCATTGTCTGCTTGCAGGATGATGTGTCTCTAAGTGGCTATAAAAAGTACCTGACATCCCAGGCTGCACCACTTCCACTGACTGCTGCTGAGGAAGAACTCAGACAAATCAAGCTCAATGAGGTACTACACTTTCTGCTGATGTGTATTACAAATCACATATAAATAGAGTTTCACTGACCACTGTTGGAAACACAGAATATGAATCAGTTTTGGCTCACCTACTATGAAGAATCCCTGAGGTGAACAGTTTTTGTCTGTTCTGATCCCATGCACCTTTGATGGGCTAAGTATGTTTTACGTGCATTGTTTAAATGAATACTTTCACGAATTGGAACATGGATATCGTCATTTGTTTAACAGGCATTATCACTGGATGTGAGCCACACTGAAGTGTGCAGCGCCATACTGTTCTTTGGTTAGAGTCGGCTGTACTGATTCAGTGATAGCGTAATGGTTAGAGTGTTTCTGTTCCAGATCCTGGCCCCGTAAAGGTACTACTGAGTTACCGGTGAGCGAGGTACCATCAGCAAAGATTGCATTTCTTGCACTGTGGTACATTGTGTGCTGTGAGGTGTTGATAATGACAAATAATCACTCACCTGCTCATGACTAGTTTGTGCCCTGTAGTGTGGTAGAGTGGCATAAAAGTACAACGTCCTTCATTGTCTGAAGAGGTTTCGTCTTGCCAACATTTTCAGTTCCCTTTCAATTCTAGAACTGCAACTGCAAAAAAACATGAGCCAGACTTTGACACTTAATTTTTTGCTGCTACTTTAGTCATAGTCTGTAAATGAAAATGCTTAATAGTTTTAGTTACTTTTCTGTTCTTCATAATTTTAGTCCAGTTTTAGTTGATGGAAAGTAGTTGTATTTTGGTCAACTTTAATCATTATTTTTAAACAACTTATAATTGCATTTCACATGAAAAGGTGTAAGTAATGCTTATAAGGAGCTAGCAAACTGAAGTTGGCTAATTTAACACGTTAAGCCAGCCAATGATATCCTTAAAAAATTGTGTATGTGGGAAGGACTTGCATACAGGCTAACAAGAAAATTTGCGATAACAATTTGCCCAGTATCATTGAACAACAAACATGATTTGCTACTAGCAGGACTTACCATTTCATTTTGCAGTTTGCTAACTTGTCATACACGTCTCTCCATCTTCCTTTTATACAGATCACAGTGCACTGAATAAATAATGTTTCCATGACTCTAACTGTCTTGTTTGCCCAAGCGACCTTACATGCTAGTGCCATTCACTATTTATATTTTATCACTCAGTTGTCAGTTTTGGGCACCAGTATCTGTAAGGCTGGGGTTTCATCTGCACATCCCTCAACCAATCAAACCAATGATAGAAATGTATAGCTTTTTATATGCAATTTTAATGTTCCAACAGTTTAACATTTTTGTCCTGTAATGTAAAACGATGTGTCTGTGGAGCACCAAATGTCAGAAGGAACAACACTATTGGTCCCAGAGCGGTAAAGGTACCAGTGAGGTACTCATGAGCAAGGTACCGTTCCCAAGCACTGCTCCCTGGGAGCTGCCCGTCAGCTGCCCACTGCTCCTTTACGGATGGGTCAAACGCAAAGGTCACGTTTCATTGTGGTGTGCTGTGCTGTGATGTGTTCACAATGACAAATAATCAATCACTCACTCATATCACTTAGCCAAAGTACTTGGTCCATGTTGGAATCCAACTGTACAACTACACCACACCTCGTTGTATGTGTTGCGAGATTGAGATCTTTCTTGTGGCCTGAAAGAAGCACCCAAAGTCCCCTTGGATCTGGTTCTTGTTGGTCACTGTTTTAAGATGTGCAGTGTAAAAGCACATTTAGAAACAGCTCATTCTTTACCTTAAATACTTTGTATACAAGTACAACACTTGCTGCCCACGTGTCTTGCATATGCTATTGCTGTGCTTAATTGTCAACCACTCAAGTAACATTTGGTCAAGAGGCACAAATTGAATGGCAGTGATTGGAGCTGAATGATTGTGGGCCAACAGACGATAAGGGGGTGGAAATAGGTAACAAAGTAGCTGTCACTAGTAAGAGTGATCAGTCTTAGTTGGGCCATGTGAAGCTACCTTTACTGAAACCCTTTTATCTTTTGTCTGCAGAGCAAATAACGCTGTCACTGATGGATGGCGTAGATGACAGACTGGTTCTGTTGGTGCAACCTGATCTGTATACATTCTACTTTCAGAATGTTGAATGTATGCCCAGGTTTTAATGAGCAGGGGTTAAATTGGGAGTCGCTGCTTTTCATGTGATCATGCCGGGTCCCGGCTGTGCATTGATTTTTCACCGTGTGCCAGGCAGATTTGCTCACTGGCCTAGATCACCCTCTCTCTCTTCCTCCCTCTCTCTCTCTGTTGTCACTGCCGACGTCCCATCTGTCTCCACGTATCCACTGGTGATGTCTTTTTAGTTTGGCCTTAGTTTTTCTCTTTCTGAAGTCCATGAAATCCTATTCTGTAACGCTATGCTAAGATCCTGTTTTGGCTCAGCGTTGTCCACTATTGTTGAGAATATTTTTCATGCAAGTTGACAGTAGACTCTTAGCTGAGACCTGGCCTCAAATAGCGCTCTCTCATTCATACCGACTCCTGTAGCCAAATCTAGAAGGTGCTGTTTATGAAGTATGGAACATGTACTTACTCTCAACCCATAAAAGGGTAGCCTGGTTGTCTTAAGCTGCCCATTGGCCATTTCGGAATAACAGCCTCCCGAAAAGCGGGCGCGTCGCAAAGCAGCATCCCCCTCTGCAGATCAGCAGCTGCAGGAAGAAGATAATTCCACGCTAAGCCATGTCCGTGGGCTGAGAGAAAAGAGGCTTTGAGATATTTCCCATTCATTTTGCCACAGGCCTCTTCCGTTAAGGGGACGGAGGCAAAAGCGAGTTGCGTGTCGCGGGGGGAGAGGAAAGCCCTTGCTTGTGGAGGAGGAGGAGGGTGAGGGCAGCACAACCTGCTTTGCTGAACGAAACCACTCCCGGATGCGTAGTTGGAATGAGAGCCGACATTAATCTGGCGCATGACTCCAACCAGGCTGAGTTCACCTTGTGACCTGCCATAACATAGCTACGTTTTTTCAGCCTAGACGACTTAGTGTCCCCACCTAGAACTGTGTGTTTTCTCTTAACAGTATTCATATTAAATTTGTGATCTTCTCAAGCTATACACTGATCCATAATATCTTATCATTATTTTTAAATCTATTGAAATAACTTCATAATTGCTCAATTCAACTTACATAAAAGCACGCCAGTGTGATCATTGTAGTCCGTACATTGTGTTTCTTCGTGAAAACAGTTATTCCCTGTGATATTCCCAGCCACTTGAACCAATTCATTTGTCTCTTATTTTTGCTCTGCCCAAGCTCTTCTGCTTTTCCCTCTATTCTTTTTCCTTTGGCGTCTGTGAAAGAGAAAGAAGCTGAATGGCTAAGAAATCTAAAAAAAGCTATGTCAGCATGTCCCTAATACATGATGTGCTACATTCCTCATGGAACAAATACAAGATCAAGTTAATTGTATATATTAGCAAGCCCTAATTTGGCATTCAACAGAACATGTTCTAATATCATATACAATAATACCAAAAATTCAGGTTGTGTAAGCTTTACGAGTCCCTGTTGAGCTGTGTGTGTGTGTGTGGTTTCAGGTGCAGACAGACGTCCATGTGGACACAAAGCAGCAGACTCTGCAGGGTGTAGCTTTCCCCATGCAGAGGGAGGCTATTCAAGCTCTAGAGCAGTTCAGAGAGAAGAGGATTAACTATGTACAGCTTGTAAGTGACGCCTGCTATATAGTCCTTCTTGTCTCCCAAAAGAATCTCATAACAGTACATTTTACTACTTTCCAGTCACATCATTATGTTTGTAGTTTTTCACAAGTCTACCAGTCACATTGGTTTCAATGTCATCAGATATAGTCTTCGGCCACACAGGTGACCACGGCTTAATTTAGGCCTAGCTGCATCTGCTAGCGATGCAACTGTCTCGGCCGTGTCCTGCTGTTTAATTGCAGACGAAGTTTCCTGCTTGATCTGATGAATGTGCTTGTCCTGTGCGACAGGAGATCGATTTCCCCAATGAGTCCATCAGGTTGTCCAGCACAGCTCCCACAGAGCTCCGAGACCTGCCCAAAAGAATCCCTAAAGACGCTGCTCGCTACCACTTCTTCCTCTACAAGCACTCGCATGAAGGAGACTACCTGGAGTCCACGGGTAAAACTATCATTTATTCATGAGAGAAGTGAATGTTAATATTAACAATGAAAAGATGCATAGCTGAATGAAGCTGTAGATCTTTAAAAACAGAAAAAAAATCTTTTATTTTTCTTTTGTTTCTATTTTAATGCTATTCTTGTTATTGTTATTATTACTGTACTACACTGCCTGGCCAAAAACCTGGATTTAACTAAGCAAATAGTTAAGAGCCTCCCATTGGATAATTGCTGCATGGATGAATATGTTTCAGCTGGCAACAAGTTATTTAACCCTAACTGATGCAGTGAGTAGCTTCTCATTTCTTAAACAATCATGTCGGAAGACACATCTTGTGGTTGTGGAAAAGATGTTAATCTGTTTCAGAAGGGTCAAATTATCGGCATGCATCAAGCCAAGAAAACATCTAAGGAAATTGCTGAAAGTACTAAAATTGGGTTAAGAACTGTCCAACGCATTATTAAAAACTGGAAGGATAGTAGAGAACCATCATCTTCGAAGAAGAGAGGCAGATGAAGTGATGCACCCATCATGCCTAGTGCCGACAGTACAAGCCTATGGGAGCAGTGTTATGATCTGGGGTTGCTGCACTTGGTCAGGTCTCGGTTCAGCAACGTTATGTGCCCAAAGAATATGGTCAGCTGACTACCTGAATATACTAAATGACCAGATTATTCCATCAGTGGATTTTTTTCCTTCCCTGATGACACGGGCATATTCCAAGATGACAGTGCCAGGATTCATCGGGCTCAAACTGTGAAAGAGTGGTTCAGAGAGCATGAGGCGTCATTTTCACACATGAATTGGCCACCACAGAGTCCAGACCTTAACCCCATTGAGAATCTTTGGGATGTGCTGGAGAAGTCTTTGCGCAGCGGTCCGACTCTTCCATCATCACTACAAGATCTTGGCAAAAAATTAATGAAACTCTGGACGGAAATAAATGTTGTGACATTGCAGAAGCTTATCGAAACAATGCCACAGCAAATGCGTGCTGTAATCAAAGCTAAAGGCCGTCCAACGAAATATTAGAGTGTGTGACTTTTTTTTTGGCCGGGCAGTGTATTTTACCCCATTTAATATAATGTGCCCCTAAAATAACTAAAGATTTCGTTTCCACCATTTTATCATAAAACACCATTATAGTCAGGATAGAGTCAAAGACAGTGAAATTTATTTTACAATTTACAACACAATTGGTATCTGCTGTGATGCTTCAGAGGTCTCAGAAACAGTCCACATGCTGTACAGAATCCATCACAAGCTCAGTCAGATACTTTGAGATTGTATCCAACCCCTCTTGCATTTTATACCTGCCACACCTAGGACTCACATTTCACTGGTAAAAACAGTTGACCACATTGAACATGAACATGTGCCCTCTGGTGGCCTGGTTGATTTGTATATTTGAAGAGTCAGATGTATACTGAAGTAAGACATGCGTCAACATTATTTTTCTTACCGGAAGATCAAATATTTTTCTCGTGATTTCGAGGTAAATGTTGTTCTCTCAAGACTACAGGTTATTTCTCTGAGCCTCCATTTTACGTCAGACACTGACATGATAATTGTCCAGCACTGATACTAATGCTAATGTTTCCACTTGTGACAGTCCACATTCAAAGTAAAATGGGACGTGTTTGTCCATGATGGTAATGGTGTATCGCCAAGATACTAAACCTAAACATCATTGTTATATATCGTGATCTTCTGAAAATAACTTGTGATCTTGTGGTAATGACTTTCATTGTGTCGTGATTGAGATGAAAATCAACAGTGGCACATTTCCTCTGTCGACGTCTTTAGATGGATGACATGAGTCTACTTGATGTTTGCGCCCAAACCATTTTGAGAAATGCAACATCAGACACTTTCAACCCTAAGTGTCACCGGATATTTTTTTTTTAAACCAGATTGGCTTCCAGAACCAATGTTCCCATTGTCATTGTTTCCTTGTTGCTTTTCCTATTCTTGAGAGGTTGGAGAGAAGTGTACAAGCTGGAAATATCTTTATAGGCGTGTATTATCTTTAAATCAGTTAGCAAAAAGCATTTAAAGGTGCAGAGTGTGTGAGAGAGGCAAACAAGTAATGCAGGTGCTGTTACAAAGTAAGGTCTGACTTTAAACCTCAGCAATAAATGTTAAATACATTTTAGACAAATGGTGAAAGTTTGTGAATGACTTGTAAAAATGAGCAAACTGCAATAAATGCATTTCATGTCATGCAACTGAGGAAAGTCCTAAAGACACTTGAGCTTTCCTGCTTCACTTTTTTTTTTGGGAAAATTATGCCTACAATAAATGTGTGTAAGCAGTTGTAAAAACAGTTTTAAGTAGTGTGGGAGCTAGGGGTGGGCAATATACATGTTCCACATGTAGTAAATGACTGTATCGTGAATATCGAGTACAAATCCTCACGTTACTGTTAAAAAGACAGCTTGTACGTCACTTTCACGTTATTCCAGACATTATTGTCGCATTGTTGTGCGGCGGCTCTGCGTCATGGCCCAGGGAATTGGGGGAAGTGTGGTTCTCTCCCAGAAAGAGAAAATATATCGTAATATACAGTATATTGTGTATCGCGCTATAGCTTAAAAATATCACAATATTATTTTTAGGTCATATCACCCATTCTGTATTTCTGTGTTCTGTGTTATTTCAGAACTAGTTTATGTAGAGCATTTTGTTTATGCATTGTGTGTGTTTGCAGTGTTTATCTACTCAATGCCAGGATACAAATGCAGCATTCGGGAGAGGATGCTGTACTCCAGCTGTAAAAATCCCCTCATCGACACGGTGGAAAACAACCTGCATATTGAAATAGCCAAAAAGGTAAAATTACATTAAAAGCCTAATCAGTGCATGCTTAAGAAACGTTTAAATCGGATCAGTGCTATGCTACACTTTATTATAGAATGAATCCTATTTCCATAAGGGTATGAGGTTCACTAGTGTTAAATACATAACCAGCTGGATCAACTTCATTCACCAATATTTTCTTAAATTGAAAGTTTAGACATTTAATTAGTATTAGGTTAGTTATATTATGTAGTACTACTGTAGAAAATACCTGTTGTCACATCAGCTAGTGTGGCGGAATAACAGACGGCACAGAGATTTGCTCTAAGCAACCGAACAAACCAACAAAACACACGCTGATCCAAGATAACATGACGGTGGACAGACAAAGGCAGGGCTATAAATACTCAAGACTAAACAAGGAACAGAATAATCAACCAATCAGAGCTTAACTGAAACCAGGTAGAGTAAATCGGGTAGAGGGAGGGGTGTATAAATGAGCATTTTGTACAAACATGCATGCAAGAAAACCTGTATGAGTGCTGTTCAGCAGTAAAATAAAAAGACATTGGTGAGTGTCAGAATCTTTTTAAAAACTGCAAATAAGTGGGTCTTAATGACAGATTTCTTTTAAAGAACGGTTGGTACATGAGGCCCAATGATCTTTTAGCGAGTAGAGGGAGAACCTTTATATTCCAACTTTTAATGTGCTCTGGAAAATCACATCAACGGCTTGTTTTTCTCTAGCTGGAGATCGATAATGGCGAAGACCTGACCAGTGACTACTTGTACGAAGAGGTTCACCCCAAACAGCACGCACACAAGCAAGCATTCGCCAAGCCCAAGGGCCCGACTGGGAAGAGGGGGGGACGCAGGATCACACGTCCACCGGGGGACGCCGGGGACGACGATTAATGCCCCGCCTCTCCTCTTTTGCCATCATTACAATGGTACAATCCACCTAGAGCGATGAGCCCTTGTTATAACCCGTCTCCCTGTTTACCTGCAGACCTGTAGCCCACCTCCCCATAGGCTTATCTATGCACAAAGAAAAAGAAACACTACACTAAGATGACACAGATGAATTTGCAGTGCGTGCAGTTGCATTCGAGGATGCCATGTGCAGTGAGAATAAAGATAGACTTGTTGTTATTACGCTTGGAAGCGCGGACTAGCTTGCCAGACGCACACTAAACCCATTAGGGATTGAAGGAAGATTCAATTGATTGAAGGTGCTCCATTAAGAGTTAGGACTGTGTTCATGAAGAATAGATAAAATAAGTAATTCTCCAACTCTGGCATGATCGGACAGAAGGCAGAGGATTAAGAAAAAAAGAAATGCTTTGTGAATGTTTCTGTGTCTCCTGAACACAGACTATGCCAAACATTGGATTAGCTTGAATTGCCAATTGAGAGAATCTCCATGCAATAATTTGGCTTTAATGCTCAACATCGTTTGCGTGAAACGATCCATTTTTATTCCAGTTCAGGACTTGGCGTAGCCTGAGGTTATGACACTAAGCCCTATGCAATTGCTTGACCCTTGGGAGAGCTAAAAGGTCAACTTTGCTTCTCATCGTTTGGCAACTTATTGATTAACCTGTTCATCAACCAGTGCGGTTGGTGTTCCGATTGAAATGTCAGCCACTGATTGCTTTCCTCCTAAACAGTGGTCCGATAACTCCAAGAGCAAGTTAATCAGTGGTGTTCAGACATGTGAAATAGCTGACCTCTCAGCTCTCTTTCTTTGGGGTCATTTTAATGAAGGAGTTGCCACAGTGCAACAAAGAAAAATAAAGATGTTCTAGCTTTTTTATCTGCATTGAGTAGAAGTCTTAAAACTCCTTTTGTGATTTATAATGCTTTGATAATAGAGAGGAAGATGTTTCTTAAGTAAGCAATTTTGTCTGAAAATTCTGAATGTGATACAAAGTTCTTGGCATTAAAAAAAGGTTTTTCACCTTCAACTGAAAACTAATCTTGTTAATATGCTATTTTTCTAAGCCTGGTAAGTCCGGATCATGTTGTCTGATGTCCTGTATCGAGTGTCCTCTGTCTCAGTGGTGACAGTCTGTATGAGAGAATGTTTCAGATGTTTAGCAATGGGTTTGCTTCCATTCCATGGCTTCCACGTAACGTATGCAGTGTGTTGAGTTTACCGATCATCTCTACGGAGATTAAACCTCTTTGATGGGAAGTACCCTACCTATAATTCAGAGGAAAAGTCCATCTACTGAACAGGCAAGCCACTATTAACATCTCTCCTGTATTAGGGTGTAACAAATCCTCAAATGAAATCATCATAGTTTTATGTCACGTCTTGTGTTTTTTTTTAACAAATCAAAATGTATGAGAGAGGGAAATTAAAATATTTAAATCACATGCTTGTCTGTTGTCATTTGTGTGTGCTTTATGTGTGAATTCGGGAACGAGACCGGAACCAACCTTGGGAAGGTGCCAACACACCACAGGACAAATGCATCTTATGGGGCCAATTTAGTGTAACTAATCAACCTACAATGCATGCTTTTGGATTGTGAGAGGAAACCCATGCGAACACAGGGAGGGCCCACAAATCCACACAGAAAGAGCATATGGCCGACCTGGAAATCAATCCCAGGACCTAATTGTTTAGAGGTGAAAGCGCGCCACTTTTTCATGACGTTTTGGTGATGTTAAGTGCTGGATTCTAATTATCTAGAAAATTTCCTGGTCACATATGGCCTATTAAACCCAACAATTAACCAATGAGGTTGAAGTTCAGCCTTCCAGAGCAGAACTGGATCATGATGACGTTTGTAATGTAGTTACATGACATTCTACTCTGGAATTTTGATATTTATGACATTTAGCAGATGCTCCTATGGTACAGTGACAGACTAACGAAGGGGCCACGCCTAAAGGTAGGGCCTAAAGGTGGTATTGTTTGAGGTAAGAACTATGGGCACAAGGCAGGGACCGACCCTGGGCAGGTGCCAACACACAGCAGGGCACACACCCACACAATCACACTCTCAGTCCTGGAATATACTTGCTGTGAGCTACGTGTGCGTATCCGTACACTGTTGCGTTGTTAACGTTTGTGCTGATATACTTGCGTCGTAATCTGTAGTGTGTACTCCTTACCACCAGGAGTCAGTGTCGAGGTCGCAAACCTAATAAATGAATGAATACCTGCAGACAGGGCGGGGTCCTCCCTGAAATGAGTTTTTGCAGGTTGGGATGCCTGGATCTGTCAAAATGCATTGAACTGGATAAGCTGTAGAATGTATGTAGAAAAATAAACAAGTAGCAACATTTACTACCTAAACATTTATTTGGAAGCCATATGCTATGTTGGGCATGCTACTTTTAAAAAGTAATTAGTTAAAGTTAGTAATTACTTCTCCAAAAAGTAACTGAGTTACAGCATTATAAAAGTAACCCGTTACCAAGGAATTGGGTTTAATTTTTTAAATGTTAAAATATTTCAAAGAATTTAGGTCCCTCATCAACTGTATATTTTCAACTGTGTTATTGTAGATATTATTATTACCATGTTTATAAGAATAGAACAATAAAACACAATATATGTTTTAGAACTTGGATGGTTGCTTGGATGGCGTGGCTTTTCCTTCTTTGTTAGCGGGGCTCACCTGTGGCTGAGAGAGCCTGGTCGGATGAAAACAGCTTCAGTGATCTTTATTATAGTAACACACCAGATTTTATTGTCAGTAACGGCGACGTGACGATAGAAACAGTAATTAGTTAGATTACCCGTTATAAAATATATATATATTGTATATTAGTTTATAGTTTATTTTAGTGCGGTTATTTCCATCAGTGTATATGGCTTTTAGATATATTCTGACACTCACCCTTCAGTTTTTTTTTCTAAAAAAAAAAAAAAAAGAAAGAATTTCGAATGTCTGATTTCTTTACCAGACACAAAATCCGAAGTTGTGTCATGTTGAACCGATGTTGTAAACTTTGTCCGATTGGGGTTACTGTCGCTTTAAGAGCCGCCTAAGAGTCTCCATCGGTCACGTGTGCGGAAGTTGCTGTTTCGCGTGCTCCACGTGAGGGGCCAAATAAAGTGAAGTCGAGGTTTGTTTTGCAAAGTCGTATCACTTGCATCAGATGTGTGCTTAATTTAATTATTTTGCGGCGCAAGATTAAAGCATAAACCCGCGTTGGCTACAGATGCTGAGATGAAGGACGAGGCTCTTTCATTCCTCCCCTGCTACCTGTCTGACCATAAAGGTTTCTGGGGCAGCATAAAGACCTCTGCCGAAGACTTTGTGGTCACAGAGATCGACATCAGTGGACAGCCTGTAACTAAGCCTCCCGACTCTACTACAGATGACGAGGCCACAAAAGCCCTTACTGATACGGTGGAGTCAAAGGCCAGAGATGATCTCAACATCGACCTCCTGTCTGTAAAAACAGTCTCAAAAACCAGTGAGGTCACCGGTGTGAAAGGCGATGGATCGTTAAGCGTGGATTGTTTTGACTTGAGTGGGATATTGGACAGTTCTGTAAATGAGGCGTTAGAAAGCTTTGTCAGCAAAATGTTGGTACGCGATGAGAGGCAGGATCTGGAAATGTCTTTAGGTACCTTCCCCGATAAACCACAGCGAGCCGCAGTCCACAGGGCGGTTAGACACACTTATCCCTTCCTCATGACCGTCACCATCAACCAGGCTGAGATCTGCGTCAAAGAGGACCCAGACTTTCGACAACTCGCCAAATTGGTGTCGGAGGAAGAGGCCGAGGATTTCTTTAGGTTCGTTGATGCTAAAGTTCCCGGCTCGCAGTTCACCTTCTTGCCGGACCAAAGCAAAGAGCACCGGACGTCCGTACATCATTTTGTGAGCAGGAGATTCGGGAAGCTGCTAGAGACGAAGAGCTTCTCAGAGGGGGATAGGACTGCGATTACAGTGAGGCTGAGGGAGAAAGGAGGGAGGCCATCCAAGAAAAGGTCAGCAGAGGACTGTGAAGAAAAGGTGGAGACCTACACAGGTGAGCACGGAGTGCCCATAAGGTGGTTTATTTGATATTGTGCTCACAAATGAGTAACTTATGGGAACAGGTCATTAGCCAGTCAGTCCTGTGTCTATGTGCAAGAGAAAGAATAATTTCAGTGTGTGAAAGTAGAACTTAGGATGGTTGATTAGGATGGTTTTGGTGGTCTAGTGGTTAGGTTGTGGGTTCGAATCCTGCCTCCAGCACTACCATCATTGGGTCCCTGAGCAAGACCTTTAAACCCAAGTTGCTCAAGAAGACTGTCCCTGTAATTAGGACATGAATGTCGCTCTGGATAAAAGTAGTGGGATTACGGTGGTTTAATATTCAACATTCATTAGATAACTGAATGAAACATAGAATTTTGGTCATATTACTAGGATAGTGAGCAGAACAAACAAGGCCGAAAGTTTGCAAATCACATGATTATACTGTTTAATTTTGATATTAGCAAGTCAACAAGTTAAATAACTTGTGTGCACAAGATAAAATACAAAATTTACTTTATGGGGCTCTGTAGGAGCGAGAGAGAGAGGTGTGAATAAAGAAGGGAGGAATGGGGCTGTCCTGCCGGCTTGGCATGGTTCAAATGCAGAGTGTAAATAGATCCTTCAGTCAGTTTTTTCCAATCAGGTGTGGCTGGACTTTTACCAAATTCTATGTTTTAAAGAGCATGAAAGTGTGCATCAGGTTTCCAGAAGCCAGTTAACAAGCTTTCGACTTGGTGCTAGACCAAGTGTAGCCAACCCTGATCTTGGCAGGTCAGTATCCAACTGTCTTTCTGTCCGATTGGACTTCTCCAACTGCAGCACTAAAGTTGCCTAATAATTTATTGCACAATCTAAAAAATCAGTAAAAACATATTACTGAGCTCTTTCACTTGTGCCCAGCTTTCTTTTTTAACCTGTTATTGTCTGTTTTTCTGTACAATAAGCTTTTACACTAAGAAAAGAAAACCTTGAGACCCTTGAGGCGATTAGCTACATGGCAGCTGTACTTGGAGTGCTTCCTTCAGACTTCACCTATGCTGGCATTAAAGACAAAAGAGCCATCACCTACCAGTCCATGGTGGTAAAGAAGATCTCCCCAGAACGGTAATGGCCAAAACATGGCATCAGCTGAAACATAAATATTCTGTTTTTAAGACAGTTTTATTAATCATCCTAAAAGTCATTCCCTTGTTGGTTCTCATACTATCACATCATTATTTGTTATTTCTAGATTCTTTTGGATGCAGTTCCAGTATTATCACTTACTGTTAATGGAACACCCCATTTCTGGTTGCTTTTCACTATTATCTAACACCGCTTCCCCATTACTGTTTAAAGCTCTTTTAATAGAGGTGAGGTCGATGCAGCCTTTCTTTGTTGTAGCTTGATTCTATAACCTTGTAAGGCACCTTGATTTTTGTGGGACATAAACAAAGTAAAAAAATATGCTGCCATATTTTTAGCAAATTTATGACTTTAGACATTTTTTTTGTCTAAAACTGACCAGTCAGTGTGCTCAAATTTAGCTTTTGTAGATCTGTACAGGAGCTGCCGAGCTGGTGGTCTCACCATTAGCAAAATGTGTTTACGTTAGACCACAACCAACACAGCATTTTAACAACTGAGACTGCTTTCAATAACTGTAATTATTTTCCCAGCATTATTATCTTAAACATAAATAGCTATTCATTAACCTTTTTACTCTGATACCAATTTATCTACATTAATTCATGTTTTGAGTAATCAGCTACATATGAGGACTTTGAGAAGTAAGCCAGTCTGAATGAAAAACACCTGTCTTGTTGAAGGTTGTCGGTGAAGGCTGCTGATTTTGAGCGGAGAGGAATACAAGTGTCTCATATCCGTGCAGCATCCGAACCTCTTCGGCTGGGCAGGCTGCAGGGGAATCACTTTGACCTTGTCGTCCGGGACTTGAGTCCTCATGAGAAGTGTAGTTCCTCAGACCTAGAGGTGCTTGTAAAGAAGGCTGTGGAAAACGTGAAGGTGATTGTAATGGTTTTACTCATCACAATTAATCTTTTTAATTTTGTGCCTTAGATGGACTAACATCATTCAGTCGTTTTATTATTATCACTGTTTACTTGTAGGCTAGAGGCTTTGTGAACTACTATGGACCTCAGAGATTTGGAAGTGCCCAGAATGTCCAAGCAGACCAAGTTGGACTTGCACTTCTGAAAGAAGACATGGTAAGTTATAAGGCGTCGATTGGCATCTCATTGCCGTTGATGTGATAATGTGGTAATAAAACCACATGGGGACCTTATTTATTTATGTATGATTTCTGTCATTTTAAACAAAGGGAAAACCCTTACAGGCAAAACTGAGTGAGAGAAGAGAGAACATTCAGTGTAATAACGTGAACATTTACAGAAATGGTCTGATACAAATAATAATGGCTATGTCGCATTCACCACAATACTTTCTCCATAGCTGGTACCATTAACAATGTGCTACATACCAGCTGTGGAGCAAAGTTGTTTGTATTTTCTTTCTTAGATCACCAACCCTCAATAATACCTCTGAGCAATGGTGTATTAAGTACCTGATGCAATACTAGAAGTAAAAGTAAAGATTTTAACAAAGAGTAAAAATACAGAAGTGTCTGATATTAACAGTACTTAAGTATTAAAAAGTGTAAAAGTCAATTTCCACATTGCAGGTAATACTGCATATTTTGTACTTTATTTATTATTGTATATTCCATGTGCCTTAATTGTTCTTTGTTCCATTTTTCCTACTGCACTGTTAAAACTGGAGCCATGTCGTCTCGTCTCTCTGTATACCTGTACAGTATATAGCAGAGATGACAAAGTTGACTTTGACTTTGAAAAATTATTTATCTGGTATTAGTAAAGAAAAGCCATTAAAAAATATTTGATTCGAAGTCTTAGTCATTTGCTTGTTTTCAAAATATGATGCCAATTAACTAACTCCTTTAATTCCAAAAGTAATTCCAAGTAGGACAAAAGCTTTAGGCGGTGAAATCACTCCTTTAGTATGAGTTTTCCAAAGAAAAAAATGTTTTCTTTTGCTGCAGACGAAAGGAAGGATAAATATATTGACTGTAAAAATACTTTCTGTATCTATTAGAATACTGCAGTCAAGTTGTTTCTGAGCCCAGAAGAAGGAGAGGACCTCCAAAATAAAGCCAAGCGGCATTTTCTCCTAACAGGCAAGTACATGCTGCACCTGCATTATTTTCACATGCAACATTATAGGATGTTTCAGCCATATATACTTAGAAAAAGTAAAAACAGTGCACAGCTGACACATTTATTGCATTTCAACCCTTTGTGCCATTCACACTAAACAGAAGTGTGGGCTGTCGTACAGGAAAGACGAGTAACTAGTGTTATTCATCAGGGAATGCTAAAGAGAGCCTGGCGCTGATGCCTGCATATAAGGCAAGAGAGAGGCTGATGCTGCGGGCTCTGCATCGCTACGGCAGCGGGAGTGAGGGCTGCGAGCAGGCCTGGCTCAGCCTCCCCCACGCCATGCGCATTTTTTACCTCCACGCCTACTGCAGCCGTCTGTGGAACGAGGCAGTGTGCTTCAGACTGCTCAACCTGGGGCCCAGACCTGTTCAGGGAGATCTGGTGTGCGTGGGCTCACGTGGAGACAGCCGAAGTGAGGAAGGTGCGGATGTGACGCAGGTCAGTGTGTTCAGCAGAGACATTTGAGGGGAGACCAGGGTGATAAAGTGATGTTGCTGCAATTAGTTACACAAAACCATGGAGGGCACACATCAACATTATTTTTCTTCTCCTTATCTTATTCAGAGTTAAGTGTTCTTGAGAAAATCAAAATTGTTATCTAGAGGTCATGTTATTTTTCTTGTGAAATTCACATAAAAGTGTTTTCTTGAGATGTACAGATTTAGTATTTTGGCAATACATTTTTAGCATTATGGACAAATGCATCCAATTTTACTCTGATCATGAGATTTTGGGAAAACACCTTTAGTTGTTGAGATCACAGGAAAAATATTGTGATCTCAAGAAAACAACTTTCATGCCACATGTTGTTTGAGGCCCGTGGACACACTAAAAAAAAAAAAAACACTTCCCACTTTAAACAGCAACACATTGCCACACATGGGCGCCGTATGTTATCTTAACTTTTCATTTCATAGACATTTTTGTGGGTGTCTGTTGCCTTTTAGTGCTTTTTCATAGAGGCTTTAGGATTTGTTACATCTTTCAAATATTATGTTGTGATGACAGTAAATACAGATCTTCATAAAGTTTCTCCTGTCAGTTATTAAAATAGGTCATTTATAATAATCAGTAATTATTGATATTGACTGATTTAATTGAAGTGTGTGATTGTCATTGTTTTACGGTATCAGCGTTCTTCTGTCATTACTATATAGACCACATCCCACCACTATGTACCGCCACTGTTTGTGTTGATCTTTCAGTGTACACACTTTATTTCAGGACCATACTCAGACTTCGACTTGTCTAATAATGTGCCCTAGCACCCTAATATGCATAATGCTACTGGATGGTACACTACTGTTTATGAATAATATAATACTTTTATTTTATTCAGAGCAGGATGTAATGTTTCCCTTTTTCGTTTTCCATCAGGTTCATGTTGTCACCGCGACTGAAGAAAGAGACAATGCCTTCTCCTTGGACCAGGTACGAATTGTTTCTCTTGTCTTCTTAGTTACTCATGCATTGTGGTTATTAAATATCTTATACTAATAATGGGAAGCAATTATATAATAGGAATTATTAATGTTATAATAAAGAAATTGCATTGAAATAATAATGTAATGTAATTTATACACTATGATTTTATATTTATTTATATATATATATATATATGTATAAATATATATATCTATATCTATATATATCTATATCTTATATATACACATAAATTTGAAGCAGGTGTGAAAAATACTTATATAAAAGTAATTAAGTTTTTGTTAAAGAAACCAGTGATATACGCTAGGTTTGTCATCGTTCTACGAGTCTTCTACAGAAGCATGTGACCATTTGAAATGTTACATCTTGATCTCATTTACTGTCTTATTAATTAGAGACATCGCTTATTGTTTGTTTAGTTTTTTGTCTTTGCCCTGTTTGTGCAGGTGGTCCTCCCCATGCCAGGCAACAGCATCAAGTACCCAGAGAACGTATGCTTGGCTAATTTGCAGGGACAGACTGGTAGCAGAGACAGCTTGAGTTCATCTGGAATTTGATCCTGCTCTCTCAAACTGAACGTCCCCGGATGTTACCGTCCCCTACTTGCTCGTCCCCGTAATGTTAACTACATCCTGCAGGCTGGTGAAGAACCCCAGGTCGCCCGCAGTATGGCGCTGGCTTTTGATTTAGACTCATCCTGTTACGCCACAGTTTGTCTCAGAAATCATGAAGTCTGTGACCTTCTAGTTTAAATCATGAAGGTCCTTACATATTTTTGTATATTATGTATATTATATTATATTATATTATACTATACTATACTATACTATACTATACTATACTATACTATACTATACCATGCTGATCACACAACTTTAAGAGTGAAAATAATGTGGTTAGATGTTGGTTCACTAAATGACCACTAGATGGAGTGGTTGGAAAGCGCGACAGTAAAGTGAGTCCATATTATTGAACTCACTTTAAGTAACTAAGTTCCCTTTTTGGGGGAGAAAACGCAACGAAATGGGAGGCATGAAATATATGAAACTGTGAACAAATGTTTTCTTTTTAAATTTATTTTAGCAGTTGAAAGAAGAAGACAAACATTTATTTTGTTTTCAAGGTCACTTGTATTTTACAGTTTGCTTAAATTATATATTTTAACAATTTCAACATACCGTATACACTCTGTCACATCACATAAACTCTACTGAAATTTAGTACTGACTACAGATTGAACCTTGAGTTTCAGTTGTCAAGACTTATCAGCCACAGTATGAAAAATCCTTGAAAGATATTGGATTTTATGCATTGTATGTTCTTTTTCTTTTTTTTTTTACAAACATTATAAAATACCTCACCAAAAATGTGCCACAGCAGACTTGTCTCATTTTGTGAAATAAAACCTCCAACGATTGCAAGCCAGACGGAACTTTGAAATGGGTTTGTGGAAATTAGAACATGGAATGAACAAAGACGAATCATTTTCACCTCCATCGGCTGTGGCAACATATAATAAAACACATGTATCGCATCGGCGTGAATGCTGAGAAGCCATCCTCGCCTCGTCATCTTCTGTTGCTTTTGTAATTCATGAGCTCAGCCCCGGAAAAGTCCGAATAGACAGCATTAACCTCAAATATCACTGTGTGGCTTCAAAAAAACCTCAAATCAAGCTCAACCATTCTGGCATATTCGGAGTGGCAGATCTCCTCCCGTGGTCAGGAAATGTAGCAAAATGAAGGAAAGAGCATATGTCTTCTATTCTTTTCAGTGTGTAGGTCTGTGTAAGTCCTGTTCATCACCTTGTGGCACTATATTTTGTGAGATAATTTTGCACATATACTAATTTTGTGAGATCATTATTAAGGTACAATTTGTGCTAGCTATCTGACCGTCTAACTCTGTTAGGACCATTTTGTAAGGTTGGACCCTGATCCATTGAAACATACAATAAATAAATTCAATTAAATGTGCATCTGCATTTAATGTCTACGGGGTAAGGTTTTGGACTGGCTGTTATGCTGAAGCATAAATGTGCTGTAAGGAAAATAAGATTCAATTCAATTTTTATTTGTATACAGCGGTCGATAATATACACTAAAGTGTTACTTATTATGCAGTTTTACTTGAGTTAAGTACCTGCAGTACTCACAATTGTATTTTCATTAATTTTATTTTTTGTTACGGCGTGTTCCATAAAGCTTGTGTCCAAATGGCATTTTTAGAATCCGATTATAAAAGGCCTTTTTAGAACGTGATTATGAAACAGCCTATTTATGAAGGTCATTCATGGGAAACACTGCATATATATACAGTAAAATGGTATGAATCGTTCCACATCTCAAAAAGGTACCTCAAGTAATGGCCAGGGATACTCTGATAAGGCTTGTTCTCATGAAACACAATATGGACTGTCACATTCTAGAAAAAAAAAATCCACTCACCTCAAGATATGCATCAAAGTAATGAGTTATTAGATCCTGCACCTAAATGTAGTGGAGTCAAAAGTATTATGACTTTCAAATGTAGTGGAAAAAAGTCATAAAAATTATACTCAAAGTACTTGGCAAAATTTACTAAAAGTACAGTACTCAACTATGTTTACTTTCTTAAGGCCAACTGTTTTAGGATAGTACTCTTATACTTGTGATGCAAAAGCATCTTGCTGTGACTGATCACAAGCCCCAGTTAGCTAATCCTGGGGACAGTGGCAAGCAAGACTCAGAGTTGTCTCCTCTAGGCCTAGGGTTATCTCTTCGCAGAAGTGCTGTAATGTGAGCCATTATTAAATGATCTCATCGTTTGAGTAATCCCTGGTGATTATGTATTGAGAAATAGGATTATGCATCCTGGAATTTTCATCACAATACAATATGTGTCTATTCTGATGGGCCGATTCAACATAACAATACCAATTTTTGATTAAATTCAGTTCGGGAGGCAACAGTTGATTGGAACAGCCAGCATTATGTTGATTTGCTTCATCAATCACTTCCATTCATATCAAATCACAAAAACGCTACAATGCTCATTTCTTTAAGACTCAATCTTTTTAACAAAAGCCAGCCCTTCAACATAAGGTGACTTTACAATATGTTTTCTGCTTTCTATGTATTTTCTGTCAATTGCAATGGATTCATTTATCATTGGACTGATGTATTGATATAGATTGATGTATCGTCACACCCCTAGTAGAGAACGCTGCCTTCAAGATCTGCCAGGTTTTTCATGAGAAACCAAAGAAGGGCAGGGTGTGTATCTCATTAGCTCTTTGTGGGGATTCTGGTTATTGCAGGTCGCTGAGGAACAACTGAAAGGAAACAGAGTGTCTGGATCCGCTGGCAGTTCCTTCTTGGGTAAAATTCAGCGTAGATCTAACTCATGGGAATATTACTGGCAACAATATTCCAAGAATAGTGGTGCAAAAAGCACCTGCACACAAGAGCACACAAAGAAGTGATATGGCCAGACAGGTCAGTCCTCCATAATCCTGCACTGAAGTATGGTGTGTGTGGTTCACACTAGAGAATGGTACAAGTTTAAATATTCTCCCCTTCGGTGAGGGGACCTAGCGGCTCTACTGTGCTGTGGGTGCATTTCAAAGGTTTCACTTGTCATAGACCTGTACTGTTAAATTCAGGTTCTGGGAGCTCACAGCTTTGCTGATATTACAGTTCCTGCTTATAACATGCCAACCAAACATTTTATATTGAGTTGATGAGGTGAGTCAGCATGTTTCAGTGATTACAGTTTTTCTCAGTTGCTTTGGTGCATTTGGTGCAACTGCTCGTTCAGTTCCCACAACCTCTGGTCAGTTATGCACATCATAGCAATTTCTGGTTGTTTTGTCATTTTCACCAGTGCTTTTAGTACTTGCTCAGACATACTTATAATGGCAATTCCTCAGCCATATCATACATAGCGGTTGCTTATGTCATGATGACTCTAAAATGCATTATTACGCGTGCATCGTCTTGCGCTCAGATGAACTTGCTCCATTTTTCTGACTGGCCATAAGTCCTTTGCAGTCAAGAAGTGTTGAACAAGATATCACTGGCTGTCAGAAATTATTTTATGGGTTTCTACTTTTTTAGTTTGTATTCTGTCTGCCCATCAATTCCTGCTACAACAAGTGCTCTCAGAATGCCTGCCCAGAACCAGGACAAGATTTATTCTGGGAGGTTCTTTCCTGTGTATTGCAAGGAAGATATCCGTTGAGATATTGGATGAACATATTATTTAATATAAAGGATAGAGGCAGCAATTTTTAAAGCATTTAGTTTTAGTATGTATATATTGTTTTTAGTTTGTAATTTGCTTCTTTTTTCATTTCGCATGTTGGGCATAAAAGCATTGAAATGCATTTTTTCTCTAGTTGCAGTGCATGGTTGTGTCACCATATACCTGTACCAATCAATAAAATATTAACTTCTTGAATCAGTCTCCCTCAGTCAGTGTTTTTTATTTTTATGTTTCCTTTATTAAGATAGAGTTATTAAGGTTGTTTCTTTTCCTTTAGTTTTCCTGTAGTTTACTCCTCTGTGTGTAGCTTGTCCACACAGCTTCTTATAATGTATGAACAAACAACGCATCATTTTATTCACAATTTAGCTCACTGAAAGGGCTTAATGTAAGTGCTCTAACAGATAGCCATAGCTTCTGCAGTGCTCTGACTGGCCAAGCAGTGAAGCAGGAAGTTGACGAAAGGCTATGAAGGCCCTCATTCATCAGTACTATAAACACTTGTCTGATATCCCGCTCTCTCCTCTCCTTCTCTCTCATGCCTTTCGTAAACACTCACTCTTCTTTCTCAGTCACTTCAACTCTAAACTCACTCAGTTTATTTGAAGGGTTTCTGAGAATCCTCCATGTTGGCTGCAGATAACTGGAGCTGGTGTTTGACAGTAGGTGAAATGTCTAAAAGCATTGCTTAGCTCTGGATCCAACTAGATGCAGGTAGGCTGAAAAGCTGGATGCTGGAAGCAGAAATGTGACTGCCATGTTATGGTAGTTGTCAGCAGTTGGTGGTGATTTTTTTAACCTCTGGATAAATATATACAGAAACAGCTGCAGATCATAGACCTAACAAAGAACTCAAGGTTGGCATCTTGAGTCAAGCAGTGGAGTTCATGGTGTTCCTAGTGGTATGAAAGTCATACTGTTCCCAGAACCATCACACTGTGGTAGCTCATATCAGTGTTGTTTGGTAAAATACATTTGGTTGGTGTTGAGTTTGGCTTTTGGTCCACAGTCCAGTATGTATGTAAAGGTAGGTGACACTTAACTACTACAACTTCATAGATTGCAGAAAAGAATTGTGTGGGGCAGGCAAAGCAATTCAATAACTTACTGTGTCTTGTTGATTTACAATAATTGTCACAATGAACTAAAACCTAAAATATAGGGGAATAAGGATTTTTGTGAACCTGAACAAATATGCCAGGGAAAGAATGGAGTAAAATAAAATTAGCATAACTTAGCATTCCTGACATTTTTAGCAGACTGGAGTGGAACGCAATTGGGAATTTTCCAGCCTGAGGTTTTACTGGAAGGTTAAAGATTAAAGTAGCTGATTGTTGGCTGTCTTGTGATGTGGAGTTAGTGTGGTTTTTATGGTAAAGGATAGTCATTCCTGTTGAGAGTTAAGCCAGTAAGTCAGCCAGTAAAAATAATGTAACTTAAAAAAATACAAAATGTTATGATTACCCTACAATAGCCCTGTCATCCTTGTTTGGTGGTGTCTTAATGTTATTACTGCCCCTCATTTGGGTAGATGTTCAAATTTAGGTTGTTCAATGGCTGAGTAATCAGGTTTGCTAAGTTTTTTTTAGGTTGAATAATCAGTTTAAAGTTTGTCACTGTCTTCACCTGTTCCTTGTTTAGTTTCTTATTTAATCTCCATACAGTGTTGAAGTCCTGTCAGTTGTTCAGTTCAGCTAATGTATATAGTGTATTTCATTTTCTTTTCCCTTGCCATGGTGTGACAAGAGCTAGGGGTTGAAATCTACACCTACGGAATAGTACATCCCTTCAAGAATATGATACGTCATAGCCAGTCGGTGAATTTTATGTTAATTATTATTTCCATCACGTGAACCAACCAACACCACACTAGCGATTTTCTTCTGTGGCATTTATGAAGAATTCAACCATACAGCTGAAAAACAAAGTCAAAACTAGAAACAATACACCAGTTGTTTTAATTTTAAATTCTTTATTCATGGAGAAATTACATACATTTGTATGTCTCTTTCCGTTGCTGATAGTTTTCACAGGGCATTCTGGGAAATATTTTCTACCCCTCCGTTTGGAGTGAGCCTCTAAAAAATCTCTATTTGGAAAGGGGAGTTAGCCCTTACTTCTTACTTGTCCTAAATAAGTAGAAACACCTTACATGCTACAAATGAATCTTAAGCAATTTTAGCTTCAAAATTAATTACAGAAACCAAGGGGTGTAATAAGTTTACCCTAAAATGTAGTTTAAACACACTTTTGTCCTCTTATACTGCTTTACAATCTACACATTATAACACATTGAATATAGGGGTGGTGGTGTCCTAGTGGTAGGATGCACATCTACAAACAAAGAGGTCATGGATTCAAATCCAGCTCAGTCCTACTATCACCATTTTAGTACGATCCCCTTTGGGCCCTTGAGCAAGCCCCTTAACCCCAAGATGCTCCAGGGAGACTGTCCCTGTAACAAGGAAATGGAAGCACTCTTGATAAGAAAATCTGCTAAATAATGTCAATGTGAATAAAATGACTGACTGCCTTCCGGCAATTAGCTGTGATCTGAATCATGATCATTCAGATATTTTTGTATATATTCCATAGGGCTGTAAAGAATACAGCCTGAGATCAGGTGTTGGGGCAGGCATGATGGCACAGCAGCTGTGAGAGAAAATGAAGCCTCCTGCAATCAGGGAGGCTAATCACAGTCCCCAGTACCAATCTTAGCAATCACTAACCCTCTGAGACAGATCCATCCGTCATGCAACTGACAGCAGGAAAACTGATTTTTCCACTGCTCGTTCTTCTCTCTTCTCATCACACTTCGCATCTCCTGTTCTAAAAATCTTCCCCTCTCCTTGGTTGGTCTCCTCTTGTGCTTCTCATCTCTCTTTCTTCCAATTCTTTCGTCCTCTCCATTTCTTAACTCTACTGTACTCCTCTTTACTGTCATCCTTATCCTCTCATTTCTTCTTTTCTCTTCTGAAGACTCATCTCTCATTGAGTCTATGTCTCCCCTGCTGTCATCTCCCTCCTCTCTCCTTTTCTTCACACTCCGGTTATCTCTTTTCCCCCCTACTTTTCTCACCTGCTTTGTAGCTCACATCTAGTCTTGTCCCCTCTCATTTCTGTTCTCTCTTTAACTCTCATCTACCGTCCTCAGCTCTCATTTCAATATTGTTTCTCTGCTCTGCTCTTCTGCTTGCTCTTTAACTAGCAGTCTAAAAGTACAGTATTTCTTTTTTTCCTATTTAATCTTTTTTTCTCCCACAGTTTCCTTCTCTGTCCTCCTCTCCATTCTTACTTTTTTTCTCCCCTCCATTTATTTCTTCTCATCTCTTATTTTTTTAAATTCACATATCTCTTTGCTCATCTTCACGTTTACTCTCTTATTTTCTTTCCTCTCGTTCCCTCTCTTCTCATCCTCTCCTCTCCTCCTTTTCTCTGTTTCCCCCTAACACTAACACATTCATTCATTTCCTTATCCTTTTGCCCTTAGCCTCCTGCCCTTTCAATCTCCAGAGACATTATTAAGTGTCACGCTGCTCCACTTTGCTTCATCAAAGGCATTAAGGTAAGATACAGACGCTCCCCTCCAGACCTGGCGCCTCAAGGCACACTTGAGTTCAGCAATAATTGTAACATTATAACGCTCCTAATTACTGCCGCTGTGCTTGCCATGCTACTTTCGGGTCTGAAAACTAATATACTGACGCCTGTGTCCGGCTGCCCGATGGGCGTCACTTGCGATGAGGAGCTGATGGACACGAAATTGATCGGCTGAAGTCTGGAAACATGGAAACAGCGTTACTAAACCGCCACTACTGCCTTTTTATAACGCTCCGTCAGCTCTCGTGGCCACATCCGGCTACTTGAAACAAAAAAGTAGAGACAGATGATTTTTTTTTTACCCCAGTTGCTTAAACATGCCCTGCTAAGCTAATCTCAGTTTCCTGATGACCAGAATTAACATCTGTGTATCACCTAGGAATAGAATAGAATTTTATAACACAATTGGTACCTTGATTGGTAATTAATACCTAATTAATAATTCAATATTTGGCATCTTATTTGGTGCTTAATAATTCTAATAACCAGCTAATATTAAGGCAGTCAGCAAAAGGAAAACATGCGGGTTGCCGTAACCTGGGTTCCCTGAGATATGGGAGCAGTACTTTCTTTGATAAATAAGGCAGCTATGGGAAACTCATGGGCTGAAGCCTTTTTTCAATCACGCCGGTACAACTGCGCGCTGATTGATTTGTCAAAATTAATTTGATCAACCAATCAACTGACGGCAGTAACAAGTCCGGCCAATGGCGCGCGGCACCGGTGCTGACATTTACAAATGGCGTAACGGCTCTGCTAAATGCGACGCTGCGTCAGGGTTCAGATTTTTCCTGGCTTGTCTGGGGCGGTGCAGCGTGCTTACGGCAGGGCAGTACGTTCACATATCTCAGGGAACGAGGTCACGTGAAAGTAACCGGTGCCGTTCCCTTTCGATGTTTCACTCATACTGCGTCGTGAATGCTATGGGGAACTCGGCAGATCCTTTGTGCCGCTTGGTGGGGTGTGACTCAATATGACGCAAGAGAAAAAACCCCGGGGAGCGTCAAAAAAATTACACCAGAAAGCACAGGAACTGAGCACAAAGGGGCGCTGTGGCTCCGGGTGTCGCCCGCGGAGTACTTGAATGGGCGAGAACCCGAGGACTTTCGCTTTTCTGTAGGTCGAGGCGCTTCCCATAAACCATTCAGTTGAGGTTACTGGATGGACTTAGAATTGACAAACTCTGGACTGCAGAAGCAGGGACATCAGGTTATAAAACCTGATAAATATGGGCCGAAGGACCAGCCAACCGCCTCACCAATAGAACCCTTCGACCACGCTGGAAGGCCATGCCTCTGGTGAGTGAGCTCTGACTCCCAAGGCTTTTGCTCCCCAAGAGGAATAAGCCAATGCTGTGGCCTCCACAATCACCCAAAGTCTTTGCTTAACGGGCAGCTGGCGATTGCAGAAGCCATTTCTTTGTTCCCTGAACTCCTAGAGCAGGCAGGCGTGCTCATCAAGCCTCTCCAGGGCCCTGAGGGCAGAAACAGGTGCAAGTCCTGGTAGATCCCACCAAGCCGAACAGCGCAGGAGCTTATGAGCCTGGGCTGGAGCAAGGAGGTTGGGAAGGCACCCTTAGACACGTAACTTAATCTTTGGTTTCAGGATGACTCTGGAATCGTTCGGCCCGAATTCCAGGCAAGACGGGTTGGGGCTCTTTCAGGGCCCTCAGCATGGTGGATAACCATGATTGGATCCAAAAATTGGATAACCATGTGCTGCCAGTAGCCCATAGCCAAAGGGCATGAAAGGCCATGTGCCAGCGTGAAAACGCCAGCCGGTCGGGGAACCGTAGCGTCTGGCAGCTCCACTGCAGAATGATAAGACCACCCAGACCTCTGGGGTGACTGGATCAAAGTTCGTCCAGCACCAAGCGCAAAAGAGCCATTTTAAACATAGAGCCGCTTGGCGTGAGCTCTAGCCTCAGTCATGGTGTTCCAGGATGCACTCCGGGGAGGCCAAAAGGCGCCGATGAGCAGCCAGACATGAAGAACTGGCTCAGGCTCACCGGGGTGCCACAACAAGCCGTTAAGCAGAGGAGGTCCCTTCAAGAAACATGCAGAATGTTCAACAGCTCTGGAAGAAACTCCAGCACCGTGGTTGGTTTCTCCTCAAGAAGGGGCCACCAGGAAGCACAGAGTTCACGCTCCCCTGACTAGATCTGAGTACCTGTGGTAACAAACGACGGAGGAAGCCTCAGCGGAAAGTCCTGGTCACTTGTGGGCAGAACATCCCTGCTTCTCAATAAGAAATGTGATGGGCGGTAGGAGTTGTCTTCCGGAGGTGAAAGAGTCGCTTTAAGCACTACCGAAGGTTAATCCCAAATTCTCCTGAACCATGAGGGGTGGGCGTCCAGTTCTCTGGCAGAGACATTGCTCCTTGACAGCATATCTGCCCCTTGGTTCAATTGCCCGTATGTCACGATGCCTGGCGAGCACAAGTTGGCCTGGGGCCCATATCAAGAAGGCGTTTTGCAGGTGCAAAGAGGCAGCCTCAGACAATTCACTTGGTGATTCCATTGAGACACCACTGGCTGGCTGTCTGAAAGCGCCACCCAGCATATGGTGGTGGGCTTGGGTGAGGCAGGGATCCATGGGAGGCCAGAGGCTGCGTGGGCATGGAGCCGGCGAGCTCGTCCGCTTTCAGACCAGCATAACCACTCTTCCCCGCCGTTTCTTCCCTCTGGGGCCCTGGGAAAAGCGCTTCCTTGGCTGGCGCTGGATGTGAGCCTGCCGGTGCAGGCAATCAGCGAAGCCTGCATGGGATTTGCTGCGAGAGACAAGCGCTTGCACTCGAGATGGCATTTAAAAGTTACCGTTTAGCATATATTTTAAAAATACGCTCTTTTAAATGGCGACAGGGGCGATAAGCAATTCCAGCTAGATGCTCTTTCCTTGGCCGGCGTTCGATGCATGAGTTCAAGCGTTGAAACAATCTCTCCTCAAAGGCTGAAGGGAAGAAAAATCTGAACCCAGCGGTGACGGCGCATTTATGAGCCGGTTGAACGCCCCGTAAATGTCGGCACCCGATGGCGGCCTGACCATTGGCGACTTCGTTACGCCGTCGGTTGATTGGTTGAATCCGATGCTTTGACAAACCAATCAGCGTGCGGATACTTTCGTGATTGAAAAAAACTGATGTGAAGGTTTTCCACTGGCGTCTTCACGGCACTTGGTCTGA
Organism: Distichodus sexfasciatus; assembly: GCA_032718565.1. Classification (NCBI taxonomy): domain Eukaryota; kingdom Metazoa; phylum Chordata; class Actinopteri; order Characiformes; family Distichodontidae; genus Distichodus; species Distichodus sexfasciatus. Next base: position 688,095 of record JAVGVS010000009.1, on the reverse strand, counting down.
GTGAGGCTCGAAGGGAACTGTGTTTTTGTGGTGTTAGGTGTAATACTGAACATCTTTATCAGGATCGAGCCAGAAAAAGTGCTTTTGTGCCAATTAGAATAATAATAATAGTGTTATGATGGTTTGAACAATGGGAATAGGTTTATGATTAAGTTATATGAAGAGGGTTATGATTAGGTTTAGAAAGAAGAGGAAAGGGTTAGGATTATTGTCAAAAAACGCGGGTTCTGATTAGGTTTGAAGTAGAAATAGAATTTATGATTAGAGTTGGGAGAAAAGTAAGCCAGTTATGCTTAGAGTTAGGGAAAAAGGATATAATAGGAGATATATAACCAGGATATATAAAAAGAATCTAATAATAGATGAATGAAGCATAAAACAACACTACCACTCAAAAGTTTGGGATCACTTGGAAAAAGTCTTGTTTTCCATGGAAACATGAAATTAGTCTGAAAAGGAAATATAGCAAATGAGCAGGACATACAAGCTTGTTGTCAGAGGTTAGCATGTGATTTGAATGGAATTGATAAATATTGTTCTTCAAACTGCTTTCTTCAAAAACACATTTATAACAATTACAGCTTGCAGGCCTTGTTGTTTATTTGTTGTGACCTTCGGAACCTTAGTATTCTAAAAATCTGATGAATTTCACCCATACTTTATAGACTTCTCCCCAAGATGAATCAGCTTGATGGGGTCTTCCTCTGTCACTATCTGATCCTGCCCCATGACAACTCAGTAGGGGTTCTAATCCAGAGAATGTGCTGGCGCCACTCTATTGCAGTCCTGAGTTCCCAGCTACTTATTCTTTCTAAATATTGCTGATATATTTTTAGAGGTGTGTTTTGGGTCATTATCCTGTTGTAGGATGGAATTGGCTCCAATCAAGTTCTGTCACAAATTGTGGCATGGCACTACCAAAAATAGCTTTCTTTATACTTCCTTCCTCTTTACAAATCTCCTACTTCCTACCTCCAGCACCCCAGACCATCCGCCTTGTGGGGATGCTCCTGGAAAGAAGTGGTATGAAATATCTTCAATTACTTTGAAAATTGTGGCTAGAATGCTAGGTCTGCCAGGCTGCAAAAGCAATTTTTGATGAAAGCAAGTTTGAAAAAGAACACACATTCTTAATTTCTATTAAAATCTGACAGCTACTCTGGCAGTGTCTGCATGTCGCTCATTTGCTGTATTTTCAAAGTGATCCCAGGCGTTTGAGCGTTAGTATATAATTTATAGTTTACATCCACTATTACTGTTTGCTAATTAAATCTGCCACATTTTTAAAAAATGCAGCTTAACATACAATTTTGGAACTTTAACTAATTTCTGCATTACACAATGCCATCAGATTTAATGTGCAAACACGTTGCCTCTGAAGCTTTTCTTAGCATGCTAGTTTACAGGCTTTAAAAGAATAAGGATGGTTCAGAACATCCCTTATACGATAGAGATTTTACCAGGAGAGAAGGCTGTTCATGTGTGCCAAAATCCAGCAAATATGAGAACAGTTTGGTCACTCGAAACCAAATAGACTATGGTTTGGAACTCGTTAGAAAAAAACACTGGAAGGATGATGTCTTGCTGTGGCGTGTTGGAGCGGTTTGTCTAACTCTTACAGCGAAAGTGTCTTCCAATTATTTATTCATCAATCGCAGAGGCAATGCCGTGACTTTACTATAAGCAAAACTGAAGCGAAAGAGAATGAGTTCAGTGCCACATGATGAAGTCGCGACCAGCGTGGTACTCTGATACACTTCACGCTGCCACCACACGCACAACCAATAATCTCACTGTATAGACCTTACCAAGCCTTTTGTTCACCTTTCTCTGTATCCAAGGGCTGGTAGTACACAAAGCAAGTCCACTGGAGTTGTTCCAGGAAGAAAGTGAAAAAAAAATGTGTTGGGGTAGATGGATGGGCAAGAAGGAGCAGATAAACAGATGCATAGAAGAATGTTAGAAAAAGAACATGGAGAAGTAGAGAGAGCATAAGTTGTGGACAGATGAAGAGGTATATAAAGATATAAGATGAGAATGAGGGATAGATAGATAGATATAGATAGATAGATAGATGGAGTAGATAGATAGATAGATAAGATGAATGAATGGGTAGATAGATAGATGAACCAGATAGACGAATGAATATATACTGAACTGATAACCAGAGCTGAGGAAGACTGAGGGGTAAAGAGGTGAGATAGGTAAGAGAGAGAAAGAGCAAAAGAGGAACAGAGTGCAAAAATAGATACAAAGTTAGAGAGAGTGAAAAAGAGAAAGTTTGAGAATATCAAGAGAGTGTGTTAGAGAAATAGAGGAACAGTTAGTGGGAGCGAATAAGAGAAAGAGAGAGAGCAGTGAGAGAAAAAAAAAGAAAGATGAGAAGAGAATAAGCCGAGAATATGAAGATGGAGAGATAATACTACCATCAATACCCATCTAGATAATACACGCAGTCTCAAAAACATCTACTTTCCACATTAATAATCCCCACTGTGATTTTTCTTCTCTGATAAAAGGGAGCAGGGCAGGGCCCAGGCTCCTCCGCAGCGCTCTGCTTTATAACCATGACTAGTCTGCGCACGTCCTGATGCTAATAAGAAAACAGGATGGTAGGGGCGTTTGATGTGTACAGCAGCGAACGATGGTGCTGGATGCTCAGTATCAGTGACGCTGGAAATTTCTCCACCTGTGATTTCCATTTGGGTGTAATCAGGTTGCCGCGAGGGCGATGAAACTCTCACCTGCTTCATTGAAGAGGAGCGAGATGCTGGGAATAATGACAGCACCTTACAAGACCCGTGTCTAGACTCCGGCCCGGGACCTAAGCGTTTCCCAAGTTCACCTCAAAATGTATTTTTGTCATCTGTTTTACCTTATACATTGAATGAGCAGCTTTAGTTATTATGGGAAACAAAAAAAGGCACATGAAGTATACATTTATTAATAAACTATAAATAAAGCAACAATGCAGTAATTGGAAGATTATAAAGATAAAACAAGGATGCATTTTGTTTCAGGTAGCAACGTATGGAGAACTGGCCTGTAGTCAGGTTGGCAGTTTTGGGGTGGGAGGTGTAGTGGCCTGGGGGCTGAACCCTGTATTGGTGCCCGCCTGGTGGGTTCTAATCCCGAGGGATCTGCAGTTTGAGGCCACCCTCTTGTAATAACCCTGAAATGCATTTCTCTCAGATGCTGAGTGTCTGCTATAAAAGGAAAGTGCAACAGCACAGAGCAGAAATTTAGCTCCCAGTTGATGTGTTAGAGGGTGGCACTGGGACAGTTTGTTGAGGATTTTGAAGAGCTTGGTTGTGTTCTCCATCTCTTTATTCAATGTCCAACCACACGAAGAGGAAGCAAAAAAAATCTTGATGTCTTCTTACATTGACAATCTTTCCGGAACATGCAGGCTTCTTTATAACATCGTTCCTCAAAAATCTATTCCCTCACTCACTCAGCCAGCCTATGGTCATCTCTGAACTGAACTACTGCAACTCTCTACTGGCTGGACTTCCTTTGAAGGCGACAGTCAATTCAGAATGCAGCTAAGAGACTAGTACATGATCTCTCTGGAATATTCATTGACTTCTGCATTTTAGTACTTGTCAATACAGGTCAAATCATAGGTCACTCTCAGAGCATCAAGCACTCCCAGTCTTGACTAATGCGACTCAAAAAGAAAGAAACACCCATCAAAACAGTTCTGGTGGACAGTTGGTGGACTAAACCCTCCCTTGCTAACAGACCAGCTAAGTCCATTACGTTGGCCAGGGGGTCACCTGGGGCACCTGGGAACTGCTGCCTCCACTTATCGTTGTTACCTTGGTTATTTTACTAACAAACATTTTTTTAAGAAAGCCTGCTGACGAGCACCTGATGACTTAAGTTTGGGTTTGCAGTATGGAAGAACAGGATCCCTTCAAATGGACTTCAAATTACTCAAATTGGTTGGATGAGAGCCAACCAAATACTATAAATGTAAATGTGAATGTAATGTTGCCAAGGTCTGCCAGGCAAACAATGAGATTTATGTTTGGGTTGGAGAGTCATGCACAAAACAGGAAGCGTTTTGGATGAAAAGCACCGACTTGGTGGCGTCAATTGAAAGCCCACAAGACAATCACAATCGCCGCGGTCACGACGAACAAAGATGTCTCTGATTAACCATAAGAGACTGCAACCATTCATTACTAATCATCATTTTCACTAGAAACAGTCTGCTAGCTATTGTTGGCCTTACGTAAGTGAGGCCTCGTTCTGTGTCATAGAAAAATTTTTTGCTCCTTTAGTCTGGGCGCTGGGAGGCAGTGCGCCAGAACTCATTTTGGAAACAGTGCTCTTGTGAAGCTTGTGACCGACCGTTGGCTTTCCTCGCAAAAGCCATACATTTTCATAGCACTACTGCAGAGACGAGCTTCCATCGCTCAGCTGTTGTGCTTCCCGTCGTCTGCGACATGTAAGCCTTTCAGGTGCACCTCAAAAAATGTCTGTGGCCTGTTTTGAAATTCAGAGAACATTTGTCTAATTACATACACTCTGTCTCAAAAGTGTGATGGATTGTATAAAATATAATTTATTCGCTTAATTTAAAATGTAATATATATATATATGATGATTGATGATGATGATGATGTCATCATATATCATATATGTATGATATATCATATATATAATAGTGCGGCACGGTGGCACAGTGGTTCGTCCTCGCCATCTCTGGCAGGCGGATCACCAAATTCAAACCCGGAGGCGACAACAGGTCAGGAGTTCTGGCAGCTTCTCCCGTGTTTGTGTGGGTTTTCTCTGGTTTCCTCCCACAGTCCAAAGGCATGCCCTATAGGTTAATTGGTGACTCTCAGCTTTATCAGGTTATTGTTGTGTGGTGTGTGTCTTGTGTATGTTGGCACCTGCTCCAGGGCCTGTTCCCTGCCGTAGAATTCGGAGATAGGCTCTAATTATGACCCCAATTGGGATTAAGCAGTTAGGATTAAAAATGAATATCACATATATTTCAGATTTATCTCAGTGCTAAAAAGACTGACATGAATTCAAATGTGGTTTGTAACAGTCATTTTCATTTCAATTCATTTTCGGGGCAGGTAAATCAGCCAAAATCGTACTCAAGTAAGATATTGTTGCTTTAGAATAATATTATAAAGTAAAGTAAAAAAGTAGTCATCAAGAGGTGTTACTCAGAAATAGAATAAAAATTACTTGGTGAAAAAAACTACTCAGAAGTACTGAGGTAACCTCTGAAGGTAAATTAAGATTAAATTAATTATTAATAATTAAATTTAAAAAATCTAAAATAACAATGTACAATGTGTTTGGACATTACTAAGCAATATTACATGAAAAAACTTTTAATAAAAATCTATACAAAGTAACATAAATTAAGGCTAATTCAGCCACAATAAACATACAATAATCTGAGAAGCCGCGTAATAACTTTTTGGTTTAAACAAAAAGGCTCAACGAAAGGCAGGAATTACACACAGTAAACAAAAGGCAGTCACTGAATAGGTCACTATCTGTGCTTTTAAACTGTCCTGTGTGTGTGTGTGTGTGTTGTGTGTTGCTTGTGTGCTTGATGTAAGGTGAGAACCAAAAACAAATAAGCAGGTGAGGTTTAATTTTGAGAGAGATCAGGAACTTTTTAGTAGTCCTCCACTTCTTTAGCTGCTCTTACAAAAAAATGCTAGTTTATTTGCAGGAAGCCAAGAGTGTAGAAAAGATTAGCTTTTACAGTTACTGGGGATATGGTTATGTTTGGGGTTGAGTTAATTGTGTTTAAGGCAGAAGTCAGCCAGGTCCTCACTACTATATAAAGTACAAGGATGTGTGTGTGTATCTCTGTGTGTGTCATGGCGTGTTTCGCTGTGTGGCCAATGTATTTCCTTAAGCTCCATTCAGTTAGTGGAGACAGTCATTTAGGAGGAAGTTTTTTCCTTTCGACAAACAGATCGTGCATTGGATAACAGTTGAATAAAAATAAAAGTAGCAAGCAGAATGTCGCTCAATGTAACGGAGTAAGAGTACCTTTATTTCTTCACAAATATAGTAAAATTTACTCAAGTAAAAGTAAAAAGAAATGCGTTGTGTAAAACTTCTCTTACAAGTACAGTTTATCAAAAGTTACTAAAAATAAATTTAACTGAGTAATGTAATGTTACTACCCACCTCTGGGCGGGCGTAACACCACCTGACACACACCTCCCACACAATCACACTCCAGTTACACCTTCAGGACAAATCTTGAAGTCACTGTAACCTATAGTTGCATGTTTTTGGATGGTAGAAACCAAATCGAGGAGAAAACCCACATGGTGCCACAAGGAAGGCAGGCAAACTCACACGAAGGCCTAATGGCAGACCAATTCTACAGGACCTTCTCTCTGTGAGGTGGCAGCGCTAACCACTCACTGCGACACCCTGCCACCCCTCATAACAGTCATGCATTCTGCCATTTTATGCTGTATCTGAACATGCACCTTTCAATATTTGGATTTAATATCATAAGTAGTTGTGAGAGACTTTTGAGTTATATTTCCTGATATCTGAACATTTGCAAACCACTGGAAAATTAATCCGTAATTGCTTTACGTGGTGCGATTTTTTTGGCTGCTGAGTTTAGCTTAAAAGCGTAAGAACGTGCATAAGTCAGCAGAAGCCTTGAACCTGTGAGTTTGTTTGTTTTGCTGGTTTATAATGCAGTAGTATTCAGCGTGTCATATCATATCTATGTTTAAACAGTCTTGTTTAAAGCAAACACAGGTCTCAGCGTTTTCAAAACATTGTTTGCGCAGCTTAAAAAATGATGTGCAGTGGTTAATCTTTATTTATTTTATCTTTTCCTCACATTAATATAAATCCACATTTGACATGTTGGTCTGAGTAATTGCAATTTTTTTTTGTTGTATCATTTTTATTTTATGTACATATATATATATATATATATATATATATATATATATATATATATATATATATATATATATATATATATATATATATATATATATATATTAGGGGTGAGACTTTATCTAATTAATTAGAAATTTGTAATTAATTAATCTTGATTAATAAGCATTTAATGCTTTAAGAAAATTTATAAAAAAGCGTGTTTTTTAATTTAAAAAGTTTGGTGGGGCGACAGAATCAAATAATAGACATGAGACACGAATATTGTAAAACTCAGCTCTTTTCATCTCTGAAAAAAAAAAAAAACATTTAAACTACATTCAATTCAAAACAAGACACCGACACCTTTTGTTGTTGCCTCGGGCTGGGACTACTAAGCGCTACTCCAGTTTCTGTGCTCGCTGCAGCATGTTAGATGGTACCGTAAGGTTGAAGAGTGCTTGGTGGTATACAAACTCCTTTCAACACTTTGATTTACTTTCATGCCGCTTTTTATCAACTTCAAATCAGGTGGTCTTTTGAAATAAAATTTGCCTCAGATCAGTTAGCAATCATAGCTTTCTTCTGATTCTTCCATATATATATATATATATATATATATATATATATATATATATATATATATATATATATATATACTCTCTAGAAAATACTATTATAGCGTTTTAGGCAGGTGAAAAAATACTTGTAAACCATGGGCTAAACTTTTCCAAATGGAAGTGTTAATCATTTATTTTCATCAATCAACGAAAATGCAGTGAATGAACAAGAGAAAATCCTAAATCGGAATCAATATTTGGTGTAATACACTTCAAAAGCAGCATCAATTCTTCTGGGTACACTTGTACACAGTTTTTGAAGACTTTAGAAGCCTGGTAGGTTGTTCCCAACATCTTGGAGAACTTTAGCCACAGATCTATAATCCTCAATCCTACAAAATAATATATTATTCACAAATAATATAATGGCTATAATCCTACAAATCCTGACTTTGGTACAGAAATTAGTACCTATAAATTGATGATGGTTTGAAGGCAAAAGAGTATTAAATATTGATTTGATTTAGATTTTTCTTTTTGTTTTCCTTTTGCATTTTTGTAAGTCAGTAAAAAAAAACGTCATTATTTATATTTCACAGAAAGCATTCTTTGTTTCCTTTTTTGCACCTGCCTAAAACTTTACTGGTACTATATATATTAGTGCATATTAAAGATGACTGAAATCACCCCAGGTTTCTGTGCAGCTATTTAACACACCCAAGCACATTCTGGTTACTCTATGCCAACATGATGGTGAGCTGTGCCATATCAGTTTGGGAATTTAGCCTTTCAGGCATGGTCTCCAAGACAAAAAGTCTTGTCTACAACCAAGATATTGCCTACTGCTAAAGCTTACACTATTGGGCCACTCTCTGTGAGTTGGTCCAAGAAAGGTTATTTCTAAAAGCCTTAAATGTAAATGTGTCCTCTTGGACAGGCAACTTGGTCTGAGGCGCTGACTTAGAGGAACATAATTCATGAATGAACAAGTTAAAAGAAGTTGAGAATTGACTTTGTATTATAAAAACAAGCCAATTATAGCACTTACCTTTAAGACTTAATGGCTAAGCTTTACTAATACCAGCAAAACATTATATTTAAGTACCCTTAACATCTGATGCTTCAGTACTTTTTATAAATAATTATCAAGAATTAGTGACTTTTCAACTTCTACTGCAGTCCATTTTCTTTTTGTATTTAGATACATTTGCTTATAATGGTTTGAAATATTCTGTAGCCCTGCATGAAATGCATCCAAGTTTAAGCTAACAACTTATTAATCTTGCTGAAAAAGGTTGTTTTCTTAAATTAGCTTATCTAACTTTTATGTGGCTTGGCAGCTATATAAGTGCCCAACTGTAACCGAAAGGGCTAATGTCAGCCCCTTTAGTATTCGGTAGTAGTTAAATCTGGGTTAAAGGCTTTAACAAGGGCGCAGGAATTATCTACTTCACTTACAGATGGACCCCCAGCTCTCTCTCTCTCTCTCTCTCTCTCTCTCGCCATTATGAATATGGGTGCTGACAGACAGGGACATAGTATCCTTGCTCTGGTACTCTCCACAGCCTAAAGAGAAATTGGGATTATAAAGGTGGTGTGATAAATCTGCAAGCCGCAATAATAAGTGTTGCCTCACACCGTAGCCTTAGGAAATCAAACAATACTTCAAGCCATATACTACTGTGTATTAAAATGAATATTAATATAAATGTTAGTAATGTTCAGACCCTTCGTTGACCTCACCATATTGTCTTTTTTACTCTTACAATTCTATTGGCAACACCTTGGAAATTTTGGAAAATAATAGAGATGGCTCTAGTGTCATTTACGGTGCATTATTCTATAATTTGAAATATAATATATCAAACCACTACTCTGAGTCCTTATTTATTATTTAATTTTGTAATTTCAGAATTCTATCATATATTGTATACATAAAAACAACTTTAAATTAAGAATTTTTTACAATAGCATTTACTAACATGAGTGAAGTTCTTTTAATATTAAATTATTGTCAATAACAGGTACTTCTCAAGTAGTCTTCTAATGGTTTAATTAACTTTTACTAGATTATTTTTCTTTTCCTTTTCTAAAATATGGTTTCCATGTAACAAATTTGGCTTATATGGACATTGGACATATACAGTAATATAGCATACTATATTAGTGTACTAGTACACCATTCTGGTATAATTAGTGGAACTTTGAAATATTACAATATTGTGCATCGTTAACATATTTTGGAAAATTTCCATCCGCATTTAAAGAGAACCATGCATTCATCAACATCTTAATTAGGTGCATGTGACTTGCACTTACTTAAAAGAACATTCGTTCTATGACCACTTATTATCAGTAAAACATATACCTACATGTAATGCCTTCTGGTGTCTGTCAGTTGTGTGAGCACTCCTGGTAAATTTTTGAGATTTGGAGATTACCTGAGGAATGTATTTTTGTGTTCTCTGCACAATGAGACATGATATTATCCTTTGTAGGTTAAGTGTGGCCAACAACCTCTTGTGGAGTCGAATATCAGCAGGACTCCAGTCTGGTCCTTCCTCCCACATATTTCCATCAACCTCCTCCCTCGTTACCCTGATCAGATATACCTGTCAGCTAGTATATACTGTATAACCTCATTCCATTCTGTATTTAAACCCCTTGTTTTCTTTTGTTCCTTTTGAAGTATTGCCATCATCACTTGTGCACCATTCTAATTGTGGCTGTTGGTCTATCATTTATATATATATATATATATATATATATATATATATATATATATATATATATATATATATACATATATATATATATATATATATATATACATATATATATATATATATATATATATATATATATATATATATATATATATATATATATATATATAGTTCCTTTAGTTAGGGGACCCTTTTGTCCCCTCATTCTCTATCTCTCTTGCTGGCAATCATATTAGATCACTTCTTATTCTGACCCTAGGATTTTAGACTTGATTTTAACCTAACTTCAATTTTATTGCACAGAAACCACATTTTTAATATAAAATGTAGAATTAAACAAAATCTGCCTAACTGAAGAAAATGAAAATTATTTGTCTTTGTGAACACACACAGTGCAGATATGTTGTAGCACCTGAACCTGGTCATCTTGAGGAGTTCTGAAGAACCTAACCCCTCATAGATGCCAATCAGTCATACACTAAGATTTTTTGTCTTTCCTCCTACATTCACAGTACATAGTCTATCACTATTCAAGTTTAGGCTTTTCAAAGTAGTACTTCCAAGTATGGAGCCACTGACAAAATAGACATTTGTTAGTATTTGAGTGTTTAACTTTAAAAGCCAGAGCGACCATGCTACACACACCCTTTGTTTTAGATCAATACGAAAGCTGCACAAAGTGGGTGGAGGCAGAGAGTAGATTTAATCTAATGACACACATTCCCAGACTGTCAATCATGCGTTACACAGGGCACTACACAGCCTACACAACAGACCTAGGCACACACGTGCTTCCGCTTGCAAACCCACCCACACAATCAGTCTGGAATCTATTGACCAAAGGACGTGTTGCAGACAAAGATGGGATCTCTGTGAGAACCAGGTGGAGTTAGTCCCTAAAGAGAACAGCTGAGAGAGGGCCACACACTGCATTAGAGGCAGGCTAGAGAAGTAGGAGTTTCTTTGTAAAACCTTCCTTAACTGTTCCCGTGTGGCCTCTTTTTGCAGTGAGAGAGGTTTACTGAGTAGAAAATGAACACACTAATGTCACAGTCCACTTTGGACAGAGTTGTAATGTGGAAAAAGATTTGATACTGTACTTAAGTGTTATTGCTTTGTTCCATTTATTTTGTAATCTATACAGCAAAAATATGTAATTTAACAGGGCATGCTCACTGTTGTTTTATAGAATATCTCTAATTCCCAAAGCTTGAATGCATACCAAAATAAAGTATGTTATTATTGTGATAAGTTCGTTTATTATCCGAACTGCTTAATCCCAACTGGGGTTGCAGGGTGACCAGAGTGTATCCCATGAACTTACAGGGCACAAGGTGAGGACCAATCCTGGGCTGGGCACACACACTCACACAATCACACTCACATTCACACCTTATGGGGTCAATTTAGAGTCGCCAATTAACCTATGCTTTTGGACTGTGGAAGGAAACCAGAGCACCCAGAGGAAACCCACGTGAACGTGGGGAGAGCATGCAAACTCCACACTGAAAGGCCCTATGGCCGGACCCAGGCCTTGAACCCATGATCTTCTCACTGTGAGGCAGCAGCACTAACCACTGCACCACCGTGTCGCCCTATTGCGGTGTGTTTCATTTTAGTGTTGGAGATAATTGTGACAGACTTAGAAATACATGTCAATTTGTTAATTTCATTAAATTACAATAAAAAACACTGTATAAGGGACTAAAGGAACCTCCATAATATAACAGAATAAATCCAGCAAACAAGCTGCCAGTACATTTTCCATAATTTAATAGATTTATTTACAGGTCACTCGTATTATCCACTTAAAAAAATTAACTGCTCCTGCCAAATAAAACATCTTAAGAAATTGACTGCAGTTCTCACAAATCCTTATGGCATGCAAATAAAGAAGATGCAGATTGAAATCTGTGTTTATTGTTGTATTCAATTAAAAAAAACATCAAATTCCATTTCAAATTCCAAATCTGCTTTGTTAAAGACATACATATTGGTACAACATTTCCATATTATAACATTGGGTCCGGTTTGACTTTTATTGTGTCATTTTGTATCAGTGGGTTACTTAGCAACTGACATCAACACTTTAATACGATAAGGAATGTAAGAAGTCCTGGCACTGGAACCAGTAGCTACAATGAAGTTTGTACATACCACTTGTGTTGCATCTTGAAAGAACAAGTTCCAAAACATGGTATAATGTTGTACCTGGTGGTCCCAGGAACAGTACAGTGAGATGGTAAGACCACCTGATGAAGCTCAGATGTGCTCCTTGGCATATCCCATGCCTAAAATGACCCATGTGAAACCATCTGCCCAAACGTCATCACAGATTTCGGTCTCACAAGCTACTTTCATTGAGTTGTGGAATGTTTGAACAGCCCAATGAATTGTGGATTATAATGTGCTGTTTTATGGAGGTTAGCTTTCATGGCCAATCTGTTCAGGTGTCCAGAACTGAATAATCACTCAAACTGGACAAAGAGAACTGTTCTAAAATGGAAATTTCCCAAAGAAGAATGTTCAAAGTTTCATATTTGGGGTTCTTACCAGACTTGCAACTCTAAGACTCTTTAATCCATTGCCACAACCACAAAACAATACTTTGTGGCTTTGTTAAGTCCCTGAACAACAAACAGGTTTTTGTCTTGAGTAAACCAAAATGTGTACAGGCTGCACCAAAACTCTTGATGTTTGAGAGGCACTGTGCTATAATATGAGCAACAGTCAAAAATTCAAGTGCAGTGTTTTGCTTTGAAGACACATTATTTTGAAATCTCAAAATAAATATCACTTATTTTGAAAAAATAATATATGATAAAAAAAAAGGCAAATGTTAAAAATGCTATATTTTAGATATACAAGAGAATGTATGAAGTTTTATTCCAGAAACTGAAGTAATAATTTAATTACTTAATTATAAATATAAAGTCTGAAATAAATAGCCATTTTGATACCTAGAGAGCAGAAATTCCAGGTTATTTAAGCAATCAAAAAGCATATCCTCCTTACAAAAGCAGGCTGATTCAATATATATATTAATATTCTGTTTGATTTTTTGGCCAGATTTAAGGTGGAACCAGGGCTGTCCTTAATCAAAGCCACATTGCATTTCTTTATTGAATGCATAAAGGAACAGGCCTAAAATCATATGGACTGTACAATTTATGATCGAAGATCATTTATAATGTATTGTTTTCAGCAAATTAATGGAATTTGTCAATCAAGATGCTGACTAATGTATAGGTTCTAGTGGTTTATTTTGTTGTTTAAATTAAGATATTTGGCTAATTCCTTTTTATTGTATAAGACTTGAAGAGTTCAGGCTTTTCAAGAAAAAATCAATTTCAAGAAAGAAATCAAGTTTGTCCAGTCAAAGTGAAGGTATAAACTCCATGAAAGCAATTGACCATTTGTTGATGTCTCTCTGTTTCTCTGGTCTGCAAATAACCATTTTACTTGTTTTCAGCTAAAGCTGTTTCTTGGCCATAGTGACCAACATGAAATCAGCTTTAAACAGGAAGCAAGCACTGTGAACACTGTTGTAATGTAATCAAATCTGGTTTTTGCTAGCAGAGTGTAAATAAGATACGGAAAATAAGGTATCCTAATTAGAATACAATCCAAGACATTATTCTGCAGTCAGCATTATGATTAACTTGGCAATTTACTTTACATTAAGAACTTTAGAGAGTCACCAGCTCATGAGAATTCATTTATTTTACTGTAGTCTGGACAAAAGGACTTTCTCTAGACACATCTGTTGTTTATCAAGTCCTAGTTTCAGTCACTATCCAGTTGCACTGGAGAGGAATGGTTTTAATTGAGCTGGTTATGGGTATGATGTAACCACACAAAGCCTCAGCCATGGACCATAAACAGGCGAAGAAACATGCCTGTTTATGCGAGGAGGAGACGTGTTATGACAAAGTAGAATTAAAATCCTAAGCCTCGAACACAAGTTTACCAAACTTTAAAACTGGGTTTGCAGGAAATTCGTACTGACCCCTTGGTGCCTTTACTTACTTGCAAAAACTCACCAGGAAAAACTAACAAAAGTAAAGGTCTGTTTAAAACTCACTTTACAGAGTCCAGACTTGGTCATTATGGTTTGGCCATTATGTTGCAGATTAGCTGACTGAGGTTGTTTAAGGTCAATGTATCTTCAGTTCTGCTACATATGCCAAATAAACAACAGAAACACATCCATAACTACACAATGTCAGCAGTGCTTGGGGACGGTACCTTGCTCAGGATTAGCTCAGTGGTCCAGGACTTGAACCGGCGAACTTCCATTCACGGGCCAACTCCCTAACTATTAGGCTACCAACTGCCCCTGTTGTTACATTTGCATTTGTGTAATGAAAAGTGTCATAAGTTATGTGTTTTACAATGCAAAAAGGTAAACGTAAAGCAGCTTGTTGCATTAATCACACATTTAAAAAGTTCATTATAGAAAAATGCATTAAGAAAGTCTTACCAGATTCCATTCTTCTATAGAACATACTTTTCTCTACATTACCAACAATGTAAAATGTTCCACAACCAGTTTAGAATTTTATATTTTATTTTTAATTTAAAAACATTTAAATTTTATTTCATTTTATATTACTTGCAGAGTCTCAGGAGTGAACCAGATCACATTTCACTACATGTTGGGCGATAAAACAATCTTGAGTCTTTACCCTTTTTTGAGCAGATTTGTGTATATGTTAATATGGACAACTGTGAATGAAAGCTAATAGATATTGTCACATTTATGGCATTTCTCAGACGTTATTTTCCAGCTTACACTGACTACTTACAGAGACAGTCTTTCTGGAACAACTTGGGGTTAAGGGTTTCAATCAGAGGCCCAATATTGGTAGTGCTGGAGGAGGGATAGTGCTGAGTTTGAACGTATAACATCTGGACCTATCAACTTTTGGCCTACAGATAAATGTCTTTTTTGATAGGCTTTTTACTTTCTGAACCATGCATTTTCTACCTATGATGAAGGGTGAGTTTTTGCACTTGCACTTGATTTGTAGGATATTATTCTACAGTGCCATGTGAGAGAACTTTAAGACTCTATACATTCCCTCTGTATTGGTATAATTCAACAGACTGGCAAATGCATGCAACAACCTGTTATTAATATAACATTATTATGCTTGGTATAAAAGAAAGTGCTGGCTGCATTTTGTAACACATTACATGGGTTTTATGGACACTGTACGTGAGAGAGTCATTCTGGAGGTTTTCCAAAAGTGGGCGTCCATAACTTTTGCAGAGTTTTAGGTTAAATCTTATATAGAACCAGTTCAGCTGTAATCTTCAAAGAGGATCATTTTAAAATGTATTTATGGGCTTTTCACTTGTGTGTTTTCTGCTCAGGGGTTGTATATTATGATAAGCGGGATACAGGCAGTGAATTAACTTGTCAGCTGTGTATCCCTGTGCATTTACACAACTAGGTTCACCGCAATCCTGAAGGAGGGAGATTACGTTTTGCAACAGATCAGTCATTATAGAGTGGGCAGTGGAGTGCAAAGAGCTCCCTATTGTCAGTTTGGTGGTGATATAAATGTTGAGATTAGATACAGGAAAGTACCTTAGCGCTCTGAAGTTCTGAGGGATTTGAGCCCTACAAGCACAACACATGGGTTTACTCAAAGGCTTTATATCCTGGGAAACTGCAAATCCAGGAATATCTTTGGTAAACATGTACTTGGCGTCGTCTATTTTCACAGAAAAAAAGTGTTCATTTAAAGACTATTTGAAAAAACTCATTATTAGTAACAGTAGGCAATTAGAATACAACAAATCTGATCTTAAACATTTTCTAGCTTCTAATATTAACCCTCTCCTTTGCCTATGTCACATAAAATGTTGTATCTGCTTGCTCCACCTCCCGCGAATACAATCTTTTTATGATTAGCAGGCCTGCCAAGGTCATATCCAGGCCAGAACAGCAACGTTTCAAAGATTTATGGTCATGTAGAGTGGTAGAGACCAATTGTTTCTATCCCTGCTCCAGTATGCCTCTTCTAATAGCATAGCACATGAATTTGCAAATTAGCAGACTCATAACCTTTTGTACAGTAAGCAGAAACTCAACTAGGTCTGGAGAAATGTGCTAATAACTTGACATGTTTATGCAAATGAAATTTAATGTGTTTAAAAGCTCATTCTGCTTAGTAATGGGTGTGAGATGTCATAATGTCGCCTGGTTGACTAGAAGTGACTCGTAATACTTCCCGATGGTCTAATTACCTATTGGAAAATCCAGAGGCTGGCGTTATTAGTAATTTTGCAGTGGTAGCTTTACCGGTCCGGTATTCAAACCAGCAACATTCCAGTTCACGGGGCGATCTCCCTAACTGTTACACTACCAACTCCCCATACTAGATAGTCATTTTATAAAGTGGGCCAAACTGTGATTGGTACTTTTTTAAAGCCAGCATGCAGCATCTTTCCTGGTAATACATTAATATGCTATCAATCAATAAGTCTCAGATTAGGCAAGGATGAACACACATAGATTTAGCACAATTGTTTCAGCATCTTCTACTAGGTGTGGCAAATCAAAATTTTGCATTCCACAGCTATAATAAAAAGAATGAGAAGGAAACACATTTTAACAGTTTGACACAATTTAACATACCTGATCTAACACATGTAATATTTCTCCCCAGAACAAGAATTTGGAACCTTCCATCGTAGAGATTTGTGATATTTTGGGTAAAGTTCACACTATCCCATTTTTGTCCTTTTTGTCCTTGGTGCCAATTGTAGTTTACATCTGTTTGGTGGTGGTGGTGGCAGTTTAGCCTAAGGATTTTTGGTTTTGAACCAAGAGGTTGTGGTCTCAAGTCTCTCTCATTCCTAACTCCATAACAGCCATCATTGGGGCCCTGAACAGGACCTTTAACCCCAAGTTGCTCTGTGTCTGTAATTAAGGAATTGATGTCAGCCTAAGAGAGCTTCAGCTACATTATTGAGACTTGTATGTCTGCCAAAAATGAGAAAATCCACATAGATTTTTTGCAGTAAAAGTGGACATAGTTGAGGCAAAACACTTGAAACAACGACTTTGTTCCAGTGACTTGCCAGCAGCTCATCATCATGCTTTGAGCTCATCTAAATTGGGGAAGTAATTGAAGCCTGTGGCTCTGCAGTCCCATGAGAGTGTGGAGAAGATGACTAGCCTTGTTCCCTGTAGCTGTATTTTATTTTCTTCTGTCGGGAGAAAGAATCTCTTCTTTAAGACCTTTCCAGCCTTCAAAGGGAGACGAACGTTGACGTCATACTGCACTAAAAGGAGGACGTCCCAGAGCCTGCAGTTACTACAGGACACATGATGTGTCATCCCCAAACTTAATCCCACATGCATTATTCTCTTGATTCTGTGGTTATTGATCAGGAAACACGACATGCAGAACACATGGACAGCGTTAGAGTGAATACGCTGATGAAGCACATTTTCACTTTCTTCCCCACTATATATGGTCAGCTCTTTTTTCCATTCTGCTGACGCAGGCAATCTCTTTGAAAGCTTTTTTCACCTTCATTTTTTCACCTTTGTTGTGCCATGTCACAACACGTCCTTCCTGAGAGGTCCTGAAATCACTTTATCGAGCTGGCTTCTTTGACATTACAGGCTGCTGAGTTCCTTGGGTTAATGCATGCTGTCGGGATGCTGGTAGTTCAACATAAAAGCATTTGATAGTGATCACTGACAATTAGCATAATGAGCTGTAGCACCTGTCTTGAGGGAATGGAATGGCTTATCCTCCTGTGAAACTCTGTGCAGTGCAGTGCAGGCACTCCTTTTAATGCATCCATTTGCATAATATCCAGCAAGATCCTTGTCCACGCAGGATGTCCGGCCTGTTCAAGCCTGTAATCTTGTTAAAGGTTTTCAGATAAAAAGGTTTTATTGAGATTATCTGACATGGATCTTATCATTTCATTGTAGAAGGTCAATTTTATCAAATGGTAATACATTAAAAATGATGAGGGCTAGTAAACTGCAGAACTTTTAAAACAATAATTCTAAAACAAATAAAGTTATATATAAACTCATATGTAGCATTTTTATGGGTTTTTAAATAAAAAATATTGGTATTTTCTTATTACTAGTGAATTTGTAATAGCTTTTTTGCATTATGCAAAAGATTGGTACGATATGCAGTGATTCATTAGTAAACTTTCACAAGTAACCACCAGTCTCACTTTAAATTTCATTCTTAATTTAACATTAATTAAATTTGCAGATATTGAATAAAAACTGCAATCATGTTCTATTCCATTAGGGTCACGATTCCATAAGATTACAGTGTTATTCTAGTGATTCAACAAACAAGTATTGTTTTGCTTTTTTCACTTCAATTGTGCAGCACTATTTACTCAGGTCTAGAATAGTCCCTCATTTTGTTTAATTTTGTTTTCTCATCATCCTTTATTTCAGGTCTTTTCACTGACAGTCTATGAGGATTGTGGCTCATCTGATTGCATGCATTGCATGAATTTCCAAGAGAAAAGTCCAGAAGGTCAACAAACCCTTGTGGAGTGGTGCAGTTGGAGTTCCCCTCCGATTAGCACCCCGAGTAAGGACAAGAACTTGGAGGAGAATTTTCACTTGACCTCCTGGAGAATAAGAACATGTGATATTGAGGATGCCCCTGCAACTTTCCAAATGGCTGACAGGAGGAAGATGATTGATTGCAGGGGGAGACTAATCCATCCCAGACTACTCTGTTCCTTCCAGGGTAACAACAGGATGACTATTAGGGATTAAGAAAGAGAGAGTCGCCTACATTGATATCGGATTTAAGAGCTAAATCAATGGAAACATTACTGGGTGACCTTCCAATCTAGCATATTAAGTAGTGATCAGTAAAGGTCATGAGGATGTGGAGCTTATAAGATATTAATTATACATAAGATGTGAATTCCTTTTTGAGAATCGGGTTGACAAAGAGAAAAAGACTGTGTCAATACATTATGGTTAATTTCTTTCTTTAAGATGGTCACATCCATTCATCCTTCTTCAGTTCTCTATTTGTTTTTGATGAATGTCCAGACTATGGTAAATTAAGTTGTGAAAATCCTCAGGCTGGACTTATAGTAGTTAATTCCCCCCACTCACTTTCAAAACGAAACATTTTATCCCTTGTGTGGCTTCTGTGGTCAACTGGGGTTGTGATTTCATGCTCTCCTGTTCCCTCTTTTCCCCCAAAAAACCTCTTTTCTCCATGGAGGAGGTGCTGAAAATGCCTCTGTAGGCATGCAGTCAGTCATGCTGCCTGTTGGCTGACACCAGTAAGCTTCGTACATGTACTGCTAGATCTCTATCTCCCCGTAAACTCTCTTCTCTCTCTCTCTCACTCTCTCTCTCTCTCTCTCTCTCTCTATCTCTCTCTCAGGGAGGGCTGTGACCGTGTTTGTGTTGCTTTGTTCTCCCGCTTCAGTCTAATCGCCCTCAACGAAGCAGAACACAAACCCAGCAGCCGTCCTGCCACCCCATGATGGATAAGATGTCTCCTGAGAGCTTTATCAGTTTATCTAAGGTGGATGCTCCCTGCTGGCTCGAGGGCCACGTGCTCCCCACTCAGAACAGGGGCGGGGAGGGTCAGGTTTGGGTATCTCTCCCCAGACTCCACCCTCCAAGCACTTTGTCCTTCTTTTCCATCGCTGTCTGGAGCCTGTCAAAACGCTCCTGCAGCTGCTTCCACTGCCGAGGCAAAGGTCTCGGCGTTCTCGTAAATCACGTGAGCCGTGACATGCATCCGCCGCACGCCAAAGGCCCTTCTCCCCCTCCGCGTCTGCAAAACTATCAGTTCTCAATATTTCAGCTTTCCTATCCTGGAGCATATATCTTCCTCCATTCCTTTCTGACAGTTGGGCTTACAGAGTTTTTTTTTCCTCCACCTCCCCTCCAAGTGTGGTTAGTTCCCCTCTTTCCATGTATCTGGCAGGCCCTGAAAACGTTCCAGGCGTGACATATTTTTTTACATTGTAAATTTCAAGAGGCTAAGCAAATGTTTTATTCAAAAGGAAGCGCCTCATTGCAGATGTTCATAAATTTCACGGGCGTGATTTGTCTTGAAAGTGGAGCCTCTTGTACGTTTGTGAAAAAGGATGTTAATTCTCGCCTGGAAGTTTTTCTTCCTGGCTTTAATGTCAGTAAATAATAATGAGAGTCATGGCATGGCATTTTTTAAGATTCTGTTTGCAGCTTGTAAAGTTGTGTGCAGATTTTTACCCTATTTCCAAGCATTGTTTACTTATTATCAATATTATTGCTTTGGGTTTTTAGATTACTTATTTTCTTAACTAAATTAGTCCCAAATGAGTGAATTATATTAGAATAAGTAAAATAATAACAAAATTTTAAATTCAAAATGTCAGGAAGCTAACTGTCATTCTTATTTTTGGATGATTCTCATATGGTGCCCACACTTCACATAGGATTTTAACTAGTGGATCTAGTGTTGAACTTTTCCCACTGTGCCATTGCAGCACAATTGCTGTTTTATTGCTTGAGGCCCTAATTGCATCATGTACTCTGTAATGCATGCACACACACAGTTAGGGGCCATCACTTCCATTTACGCTCTGCTAGTAACGTTATATTAACACTGGACCCCAAATCAGTTTTTATCTCTGATGAATGATTCATCTGGTGGCCCTCAAGGAGTCACTTTTCCATTACCATCTTAAACCCTAAGAGACCTTATTTGATCTGTTACAACACATTGAATTTTCTTGAGTCATCCAAATTGTACTGTTTATGTTAGTAAGCTGCAGAAACTGTAATCTGTGTCATCAACTGTGTTTTTGATGAACCAGTTCTGATTGTGAATCATTTAAAATGCAGGTTGTGTGTGGGACAGTAATAAAGTTAGCTATTATAATGCTGTTTTGAGCTATTATTGGCTTACTCTGTGTAGCTCAAATAAAGCAAAAAATAATAATGAGTCTAAGCTTTTATAAGTTTAAATGAATTCAGCATTCAATATAGAGATCATGAGGCCCAACAAGAGCATTGGTAAAATGATAACAAGGCCCTTCTCATGAAAACGATGTTACCGTGACATTGAGAAGGTGGAATGAGAAATTGCTACACCATTGAGACTACAGACCACACATACATGGAGGAATTATGGGTAATTAGGGACAACTTACATGTGCATTTGAATGCAAACCTACACTAGGGAAGACAGACTGTGGATGGTGAAGTCATTTGCAGCTTAGATTACTGTCTCGAGGAAATTGCTCTCACATTTCCCTCCTCCGATTTTATTGACCCCTCATCTCAAACCCGGTTTACCTCTTGGAGACGTTGCTGATCCAGTGGATAAACCGCAAAAGCTTTCCTCCCTACGTCTCCATGCAGGTTTCCCAGATGAAAATAAAGGCCGTACACTTTCCCATGAAAGGGAAGCTTCTTGGATTCACATTAAGGCAACATTCACACCTCATCAAGCTCTCCCAGCTCTCTGGGCCACGTACCATCTCTAATGGGGACAGAGGTGGGTACATTGTCTGGAATCCACCCTAGTGCCCCTTTTAAGGCCGTGTCGTCCTTGCTGCTCTATCTGCTTGGCTCATGACTGTCTTCACCTCCTCTGAAGGCCATAAAGAAATGCTCCAAAGAGCCAGAAAAAAGCCAAGTCTCCACTCGGCCTCCATTCAGCCTTGAGCAATTTGCCAGGACACAGCTCACAGCTCAGGAAACAAAGCCCCAAGTAACTTTTTTTTCTTTTTCACTTGATGTTATCACCATGTTTTATCCTTGAACCAATGTCTCCACTGAGGCGGCCTGTCCAGCATTAGCTGGATGTGTGGTAAGGCCTGTCCAAACCCCTTTAGTCATGGTTTAGGACAGAGATCTAAGAGGTGATAAGATGGACTGGGGAATGATTTTGCAGCTGAAAGTTAGAGCCCTGCCACCACCACTGCCACCACCTCCCCCACCACCACCACCACTGTTGAGGTATTATCTGGCCCCCCGGAAGGCATTCCTCAGACTTTAAATTGAGGAAATTATTGCTTTAATGCACCTATCAGATAACACTGGATGTGCATAGATTATTAAGCGCTAAAGCCTCAAACCTCAAGGAAAATTACAGCATAGATATAGTGATTTGACATCATGGTTGTTAGTAAGACATATGGCAGGTTTTTGGAAAGGTTAATTAGTTCAAAAGAAAGATCTTATTCTATTAAAGAACAACATAGTTCATAGATCCAATCTAGTTCATTATTTCCTGTTTATTCCCTGATGAAAATATAATTTGATGTAATTAAGGACTTCTAGTGGTTCTGACTATAATTTCATGCTTTCTTAATGGTTTATAATTGTAACTTAATAGTATTGTTATTGTTCTAAATAGAGCCTGTTTGTTAAACTAATTGAATATGAATTGTAACCATTATAATTGTTAGAGTCCTTTTAAAACAGTTATAACCTACTGTTATCTGTCGGAAAGAGGGAAGCGCTGATTTAAAAAAAAAAAGTATTTACCACAATGACTTGAGTAAAATCACCTTTCCTTTGAGATTATTTGACACTGGTTAAGGGGGCAGTGGAAGCATAACAGTTAAGGAGTTGCCCTCATGATCAAATCCTGGACTGGTAAAAGTACCACTGAGGTACCTGTGAGTAAGGTCCCATCCCCAAGCACTCCTCCCCGTGTGCTGGCCATCAGCTGCCCACTACTCCTTCAAGGTTGGGTCGAATGCAGAGGTCACATTTTGTTGTATTGCAATGTGTGCTGTGTTGTGGTGAGCAGTGGTTTGTTTTCAAATCATCACACACTTTAATTTAATTCATTTGATAAAATTCTTTAAGAAAAATAATAATCATTATACATAAGGACATTTAATTAGTTTCATTCATATTTGATTATTTGACATTATGGGGCAATGTGTGTTTCACAGCTGCATCTGGAAATAACTTACCAGCCCAAATACTTTAATTAGAAAAGAAAAAATGTTTAAATGTTTTTTTTAAATTTTGGTTGATTGAGATCCAAATGTTAAGCACTCTTGAAATCAACTAATTATCTATACATTCATCTATCCATCCATCTATCCACCTATTCATCCACCTTTCCATCAGGCTATATATGCAGACGACTCTTTTTCTCAAAACTAGACCTGCTTTCATTAGGTCTCATTACGGGATTCATTATGACAGCCACCATTTCCTAATTGATTTTGTTTTTCCAGTAGATTCGATGCTTGATGCCGGCCAAGTGTCCTAAACCTATGACTTTATGGGCTAGCTTAAACAGAGCATCACCTAAAAAACAGGTGTAGGTTTTATATTTTTATGACATGCTGATATTTTGTAGACGGGTTGTAAATCACCTTGCTATGAGAGCTTTGGTGAGGGTGATTATGGTTTTGCATTTCAGTCATTCCAAATGAACAGATGCCCATAATTTTTTAAAGCACTGGAGTGAGATGATAGGCTAATGTTGTTTTATCCCAGTATCACATGATTAATTGGGTGTTTCTATGACTATTGGGTGTGTATATAAGTGGTAGAGCCCAGGTCTGAGTAACTAAAACACTGTGTGATTGACCATAACATTTGGGGTTTGTCTCCTGAGAGAACCAAAAGCATAGGAACAAAACCCTTAACCCAAAGTTGCTCCTGGAAGACTGTCCCTGTACTCAGGAAATGTAAGTCACTGTGTTTAAGAGCATCTCATGAATGGCATAGATGGATGGATAAATAGACAGACAGAGGTAGAGTCACAAGTAAGTCCAACAAAGGTCATGGGGTTGAATCCAACCATGGTTTTCTCACTGGAAGCCAGACAAGCAGTTGAGCACATGTGACCCCTCATGTTCCTTCAACACCACTCAGTCTGGACCATACGACCTGACCTCTGCTATGCTTTCGGTGGCTGCAGTCTGAGTTAATGGGAGGTGAGAGGCCATGACACCGTTCAGCAACACCATGATTACGTCTCGGCTATCTAGCAAGAGTGACGGTCTAGACCTTTGTGTTCGAAACAAGTCATCAGCTCATGCTGAAATGCAGAGGGTATTGGTATTAAGCCTCCGGACTCTTGGTTTAGCATCTTAAAACAATTACCGGCAAGGAAACTTTCCGGAACAATAGTGTCAGAGAGGAGAGGAAACCAATTGCCAAGAAGTTGACTATGAATAACAGAACTGGAGAAAATTAAGTCCAAACAGCATCCAAAGTACAAATCTATCCTCAGCCTGACCTCCACTTAACACAAACCAGAAACACGCTCAGTGCTCTCATGATAAGCTAAACTCCTCCTATCGTCCTGATTCAGGACTGAAAGTAGATTTACACTCTGTTCTCACATTACATTGTGACAAATGACAGGACATACCAGTCTGAAAGAGGGAGCCTTACACCTCTCCAGTACATAAATAAAGGTATGGAGATGATAATAAAAAATGAAAAAGGCAACTCGTAAGAGATCTGAAGATTATTTAAGTTAGAGGATCTTCTTGAAGGTAACTGATATAGCTGATAAATGTAATAACTTCATAACTCCGCACCACTGTGATTTTGCTTTAGTTTTAATCTTTTGACTAAAATACCAAATTCTTCTATTTTCTCATTTGTACATTATTAGTATGATTGCTTTAGTCAAATGAAATCATCACAGTGACAATGAAGCACAAAACTGAACTCTTAAATAGCAATGTCAGTCTTTAAGTTGATTTTCACAGTAGTAGTAGAAATTGCCGTGAAGTGCATCTTAAAATGGTTTTGAGATGTGTGGTATTTTTCCAGTGATTTTGCTCCTGTATTCTTTGCAAAAGTGGTAAAGTAATCAAAATGATCTGACTCTCCAGGCATGTAAATGTTATACCTTTGAATTACTGATAGGAAGGTAGGGTTTGGCAGGAAAGGTCTAGCTATATGTTTCACCCAGTTATAAAGATGCAATGCATGGCTCTGCATATCTTTCAGAATTTCAGAATAAATGCATACATTATAATTCATTTAAAAACCAGCATTATGACAGATTAATTGCTGCTCCATTCATCTGTCTCTGACATTATCATCTTGATATTAATAGTCTACAATAATGTTGGTAGATTTTTCTTCTTTTTTATATTTAAAGTGTTTTTTTAATTTAGTCATTTTTGTCTCAGATAAACTTTGTTTGTAAATATTTTCTGCTGCACCTTTCCTTGACTTCTCCCGCTGAGAATTATTAAAGTATACTCTTACTTCACAAAGACATTTCCCTTGCCAAATATTTTAATGTTAAACCCTCTACCAGATGAGTTGGACTGCATGATTACAAGGATTCTACAGAGGCCTTGTCATATGGAACCAGGGACCTCTTGAACCTCAATTGATCATCTAAATACTACAATCATTCACTGTATACATACACACACACTTACATACTGTACTAAAAATGCATGAAAGTTGCCTAAAGGAGGATGGGGTCTACTTATGAGTTTTTCTTTGGCACTGTTGCCTTATAATTGTTTATTATAGGATTGGACCCGATAATATAAACCTGCTTTGTGTCAATGTCTGCATTATACAAATAACATTTGATTGAACTGAGTTTGTAATGTGTTAATAAATCTTTCAGGAATGTCATGAGACTTTCATATGGACTTTCTTCAGAGAACATCTTGCAATTCTGCTTCACGCTTATGCACAACCCTTGTCCACAATGTTCCTTAAATATATTACTACCAGCAGGCTGATGGAACAAGCATCTAAAGGAGATATGTTTTTTTAAGAGCTTCACAGAAAGCATCACCCTCTCATTTCCTGAACATTCACATGCGACTCAGGCTTAAAAAACTAGTAACATGGAACGTGAGGAAAGAAGACAAATGGAATTCTGCCTTTTTCCAGACTTACTACAAAGTCATGCCCAGTTGCACCCCCACCCCTCCACCCCACCAACAGAAATGCTCTGAGTTACTGCAATACCCCACAGCTTTCTCAGTCTTATTTTTCACTGCTCCTCACAAAAGCAAGGCTCTGCCAACAGCACTCCTTCCTGTCACTGGCTTTATTGCAAACATCTGGAGCTTGGGGCTGGGTGAGAGAAAGAGGGGGAAGGAGAAGTCGATGGGTTTCCCTGCACTTTGACCTCTGGTCAAGCACAGATGATAGAAGTGTTTGCTGGAAAAAAGACAATCACTGTAACCAATTTTTGGAGACATCTTCACTGTTTACCTTTACATTTATGGCACTTGGTAGATGGTCTTATCCAGAGATTATTATTCAGGGCTATTACAGGTTAAGTCTCCCTGGAGCAACTTAAGTGTTAAGGGTCTTGCTTTAGGGTACAGTGGTGGTGGTGCTGGAAGTAAGAGTTGACTTCAGTACTACTTGATTTTACATGTTACATCCAGGCCTGGTACATCAGGGAACACTGGAATTTCCCTAGACTGCTCGCCCCATATTTTCATACCACAGACTGTGACAACTATCAAGGCTCCAAGATAACGTGTTCTTATCAGTGGATCCTTCAGCACCACTGAAAAGGAGAGGGAGCTCCCATCATTTGGCACTCACACTTCAGATGAGTGGACTGTCAAGATAATAAGGGGACTTGGCGGAGAAAGTTATGAAGCTTTGTTATCAATTCTGTCCCTTTGACGTGGCACTGGGTGAAGGAATGGATGTCACTAGTGTCAGTAGACACAATTCTAGTGAAATGTCATGTTGGGAAAAAAATACATTTCTATAACTGAAACATGCATATGGAGGATGTCGCAGACTGCAAAGTAGGCTGAGAACAGAGTCTGAAAGAGGATCTATCACAACTTGAGTCAATTTTTATTCTTGGCGCATTAAGTCAATTTTTGATCTCGCTGTCCATTAGTCTGGGTGGGCCAAAACAAGTTCAGCTATTGCATCAGCTGTCTTCAACTGTTGTGTATTTGCAGTGGAGCAGTGCATCCTTGATTCTGTCATGCAATAATGAAGACACAATTGAATAGCAATGATTTAGTAATGTACTGCCTGTTCATTTTGTCTTTTGTGAAGACAGGATCTCAAATGTCAACTGACACAAGCTAACATGAACAAAATAAATGAGTCCATTCATAGCTAGAGCTGGGGGAAATGACCTATAAGTCAATTCATTATATTTTTTGCCAGTTTCATCATAAAAGAAATATCAATATTTTTTGTGCATTCTAAAGCATTCAATCATTAAATATTGTAATACAATTTTTTTTAGACCTAATAAGATTCAGGTTGACTGAGATCATTCTTGCAAGTCATTTTTTAGGATACAGAATTTACTTTTAGGTTGCTAAATAGTAAGCAGGTTTTAATGTGTTTTTCTTCTCGGAAGGCCAAAACCAGCTTGATCTTCATCAACTTGGCAAAGAGCTGAATCTATGTTCACCATAAAACTATTGTTCACACCACTCATTCACGTGGGGGTGTGAGTTATGAGGCTTGTTTCAGGGGACTCCCACTGTTCTTCCCACCCCACACACAGGCGACCTTGAGTGGGATCATGCTGTGGATGACGTGAAGGAAGCGGCCTCTCCAATAGGAGAGCCTTGGGCTTCTTTGTGGGAGACATTTCTCAGCATTGTAATTATAAACTGTAGCTCGAATGGAAGGCTGCACTATGTAAGATCACTGATGCCATTGTTTAGGGCTATGAATAAGGCAACCTGAATGCAGCAATAATCACAAGGATCTTTTTAACTCCAAAATGTCTTTATTATCAACCATATGAATAGTATGACAAATCTATGACTATGCACAAAGACATGCACAGGCAGTAAAAGTCTTAATTCCTCTCATCTTAATGTAGGCTGAGAATACATGGTGGAGACAAACCTCCCACTGCCTGCTGGATGAAGTAGCTTAGTGTACTGATACAAGGGTGTGAGGCTAATCTACAGTGTGTCTGAAAATTGTTGGATGTGTATCTAGGTCAAAGAAACAAGGCATGTTTTCACCTTCTCTTCCCTTGTTAACACATTTAATATGGACTGTTTCAGGCTACGTAGACTATATGCATGTATAAGGCATTTTGTGGCATGCTTTCTAGTTAGGATAGGAAGGAAATTATGGACAATTTAACGATATGGTACATGCAATAATCTATGTAAAATTATATTACAAAATCTTGAACACTCAATGAATAAAATGTACTGTATTTTAGGTAGTTGTGAGGGATCTGACTGTAGCTGAAAAGTTAGAAAGACATGTAATTTGTCAGATTTGTCTTGCTTGGTGAAGATATTTTGCATGTGAGAACTTGTTCACATAAGAAAAAATGATTTTATAGAAATGTTAAAGTGTCAAAAGATTTTTGTTGCTGAAGTTAAGGCTAGGGTAAAATTTTGTCAAAAGATTTATTTTTGGTTTCTGGGAGGTTAGGGTACAATTTAAGAGTATATGTACTGTTATTTAGATCTAGATCTACCAATATTTTCATCAATGGAAAGACCTTACGAAGAAACCAAGGTTTGTGTTTGTTAGTTGGTTTCTAATGTAGTTGTGAAAACATGACTTAAATATTTAAAGTTTAAAGTTTTTGTTGCTTTGCGAAGACATTTTGTAAGTGAGTCTTGACCCTTTCAGACATTTTCAGCATTAATTTGAAAAATTAAAGGATCAAAATATTTTTTTGTTACTGCGTTTTGTGTTAGTGTGAGATTTATGTGTATTTGTAATATTATTTAAATCTGGTAATATTGTTGTTGATGAAAGGATTTCTCAAAGATAACAAACACCTGATAGTAGGGTGGTAGTACTCGAGGCCACACTTGGTCCCAATTTTTGCAGGTCCCAGTCTTTTGTTGGAATCTGCCATATTTGTACTTGGTCTTGTCATGGACTCTGGCAAAGAGGACTCAGGATTTTATTTCGAGACCACAACTATTTATGAACTGTTTACGGTTATTGTTCCTTAGTGTATGTCGTATGCTTTGTTCGGCTCTTTTCGAGGGCTGCTTAGACCTGGTCTGGCCTCTGTCTCGACCCTTCAGAGTCTTGGTCTTGTCTCGGCTTCAACGCACTCAGGTCTTGCTTTTGGATTAGGTGGTCTTGACTACAACTCTACCTGATAGTTCTCTAAACAACAAAAAATGTATGTGAGGACTAGTTCATTTAAGGAAAAGTGATTTTATAGAAAACTTTTTTTTATTGAAAAAAGGTTCTGGATACCAAAGATATTATTTACAGTATTATTTAGATCTTGAAATAAGGCTGTCAATGGAAGTACTTAATGAGTATAGCAAGACATGTCTAAACAAGCCATATGTGTGTCTGTGTTTCAAAACCACAGACAGGACCTTTGTGTTTGGGCAAAAACTCCCATTTTGAATAAGGTCATATCTTTCCCAAATGAAAGCTGCTCAGAAAGTTGCCATGAGGCAGTATTCACTAATTACCCCAGAGTTCTTCACAAAAGACCATAATGCTTCTCTCCTATTGCAGGTTATTCTGTGCAAAACAACAGTACCTCTAATTAAAAGGTGACCACACTTTATAAACGTAAGAAAACATTTACACCACAACATTACTTAAATTTAAATCTACAATAAGTTGTTGTATAGCAAGGTGTTTAGCTCTTTCACGAATGCATTTTGGACCACTAAGTCAGAACCTAAGGATTGGTTGTCTACTCAAGTAGGCACCTTGCATGAAAACCCGGGTCGGTTGAAGGGCCATTCTGTGTGGGGTTTGTGTGCTCTCCCTGTGTTTGTGTGGATTTTTACTTTTCCACGCACCCGTTTCCTCCCACAGTCCTATAGCATGCACTATAGGTTGATTGGCAAATCTAAGTTGGCCCCATAAGGAATGGCTGAGAGTGTGACTGTGTGTGCCCCGTGGTGTGTTGGCGGCCACCAAAGGTTGGTCCTCACTCCCATAGTCCAGGGATAGGCTCTGGTCCCCACGACCCTGATAGGGATTAAGTGGTTCAGAAAATGAAATGAATCGAAATGAAAATGAAAATGATTTTCAAGCTGATGCTCTTTTTTAATGCTTTCACTTGCAAAGGTGCTGTCCATACTCACTTGTCACTGGCAGACTTGTCAGAATGTCTGATGCATGTATTATGTCTATAACGTTTTAGGTTTTTTTAACACATATTAAATTAGATTTTATATAATCCCACCAGCTCATCACCTCACATATAATAATTAGAGAACAAGGCAGATGCAGGCCACAAATACAATATGTGCTCAAACGTGGATTTCGGGCTGCCACATAGACGTGGCACAGCTTTCGGAGAGTGCTCTCTGACCAAATGGGAAGCAGATTCTCTCCATAAAAACACTGCTGTGCATTATAAAGAAATAAGTTGAACCATGTTGTTGCTGGCAGATGAAGTTTTTCTGTTTGGTACGATGTGAGATGGGCTGCAGATGAACAAACCATAATTCAGTCACTTTCGATGAGTTTTTATACAGTTTTATATTTAGTGTATCAGCATTACTCAAACAGTGTTAGAACCCAAGTATAGATTTGTTGCGTTGTATAACACTGTTCTGATTTCGGGCTTTTGGAAACAGTAGCAGCACAGTGTAGCTTTAGCCATATTTTAAAGAAATAGGCATAGCTTTTATATGTCTGAACTGAACTGCCATTTAGAAAAGGTTCTAATAAAAAGTGACATATGTAAGTGAATACGAAAGTTCAAACAAGGAGACCTAATGAGCGCCAGCGCATCCAATCACATTACTCCTAATTTTATATATAAGCAGTAAATCCTACCTTCTTCTCTGCCGTTACAGCTACTCGATTTCGCCCGCCTTCACCCCCTCCACCACCTCCGGCTCAGTGGCTTGGTCTGGGGGAAGGCTCCTTTGCCTTCCTGCCTAGTCTCCCAGCCAGATCTGCCAGCTTCAGAGACAAGTGAACCAATGACCAAGCGACGGGCTTCCTCCAAAACTTTCTCATACACATTAAAGACAATATTGTTTTGTCAAATAAATAATTGTCAATCCAAACTGGATGGTCTCCTTGGTTGAAATACAGTATTGTATAATTATTGGGAAAGCCTTCCTGGATCAATAAGGGGTTAAAGATTATTCTCAGTGGGGTTAGTGGTGGTTGCACTAGGAGTAGACTAGAGCTGCATTTGAACCTATGACCTCTTGGTAAATACGTAAATGTCCTACCATTAGACCACCACCACCCTCACCAGTAGGTAGGTGTAAACTGATAAAGTGACAATACACTAGATACACTAGTAACTGTAGGTTGTAAATAGCTCTGCCTGGTTCACCAATATGTTTATGGGCAAAGTTGCCAGACAGAGAGACTACAACTCCTTCCTACACAACTGGAGCCAGCTGGGATAATGTGGCTGTTGTAGGTCAAAGGGCAAGAGGTGATTTGTAATAGTGATTGTCACTTTGATGAGGCATGGTCATGATCACAAAGGATTTATGAGCAAACCTTTATTCAAATGGAAGGTTTCAAGTTTTATATAGTATCTTGTGTCAATCTGTGAATGTGTGTATATTCAAGTAAACACATAAATACACACATATCCACACAAATACACACCGTGGCAAACCCAAATCCTTCCCCAGCCTTCCTCAGAAACTGAAAGTCAGTCTTGCATATGTACAGTATATGTAACAGTTATAACATTTGGGAGTTTTTCCATAAGAGTTTTATGAGGACAAGTCCTCACAATGGTATAAATTCAGACAAATCTTAGACGTATCAGACATATCTTTTTGGGGAATATCAGGTTTTGTGGTCTAACCACCTTAAAACCTACCCACATATACCATTGATTCATTCATTTAAAAGAGATTTTAATATTGTTCTGAACACCTGGACATTTCACAAAACTTTCCTAATCCCACCCTGTAACTCCTACACCTATAATTCTTAATCTCAAACTTTAGTTCTAACTGCAATGCTAAACACAATCCAGTCTAGATTTAAAAAAAAAATCAATTTGAACCTATTTTTGCAAAGATGCATTTCATTGTGAAAACTAATCCAAGTTTTCAACTAAAATAATTTCTCACTTTTCTTTAAGGAGTTAAACATAAGGATATACCAAGATACACAATCCTACACACACACACACACACGTATTACTTTCTTTGTAAGGTAATTTCATTGTGAGGTACTTTGCATAATGACCAGATGTAAAAAATATTACACTTTACCCTAATCCTTAATTTAACCTTTCATTCATTCATTCATTCATTCATTCAATATCTGAAACTGCTTAATCCCAACTGGGGTCACGGGGGGACCGGAGCCTATTCTGGGAACTTTCGGGCGTAAGGCGGGGAACAACCCTGGGCAGGCGCCAAGAGACCACAGGGCGCACACACACTCACACAGTCACACACACAGTCACACACACAGTCACACCTTATGGGGCCAATTTAGAGTCGCCAATTAACCTAAAGTGCATGTCTTTGGATTGTGGGGGAGAGACCGGAGCACCAGGAGCAACCCATGCAAACACTGGGAAAGCATGCAAACTCCACACAGAAAGACTCTACGGCCGTCCCCGGGGTTTGAACCGAGGACCTTCTCGCTGTGAGGCGGCAGCGCTAACCACTGCCCCACCGTGCTGCCTCTTAACTTAACCAAAACTACTCTTTTAGTTTTTCAAATAAAGCGTGTGAGTTTTCTATAAAAGCACTTTGTCCTAATGGGGACAGGTCCTCACATACAAACATGACCCCTCAAAGCCTTAACAATGGACAAATCATAGTCTTTCCGATCTTTTAGGGGACAGTGACAAGCACCAGTCCTCACAACCAACTAAATACATTTAGACACACACACTTCCCTCCTCCCACTACAGCAGACTGTGTGTGGATTGGCTGCCTTCAAACTCCAAAAAAAAGTTCCCATGACACTTCTCCTCAGATCGCCTCTGCAATCTGTCCTTAAAGGCATGTGCAACATGTCACGAACTGGATGAAGGCAGGGAGGGAAAGAGGGATCACTCTCAGTCTTCACCCCACCCCCTCCAACGACCATCTCCACTCCCGTCGGGATACTGTTTCCTCTCTGAGCGCCTGGCCTTGGAATTTACAGTCTGAGTCCAGCTCTAATAAAACACATGTGCAGAGGAATGGGGAGTGACCATGTCTGGCCTAAAAGCTCGTACATCACACACTGCATACAGCTGAGGAGGTTCCACACTCGGAGTCCAGACCAAATGAAGTGCAAGCTGATCCTGTTCCACATAAATCATCAAAGATGGAACGACTCAGAGACAAGTCCGGTCTAGGAGGTTTAGGTGTTCTTAATTCTTAAGAACACCAAGAGTTAATGACTAAGCAGAACTGGATTTCCGACCTAATTGCCCAAGTTTTAACAGTTGCAAAATGTCAAAAATGAGGTGAAGGATGAATCCATACTTTCATTTTCACCTGCACAAAGGTCCGTAAGACTTTCTTACTATTTATGCTGTAATTTAGTACATTCTGGGTTCTACTTTTGTAAAACTTACAAAACATACAGTAAGCATTAATCAAACCTTTATTACCTGCTGTTATCCAGAGTGACTTAAAGTTCCTAATTACAGGTACAGTCTCCCTGGAGCAACTTGGAGTTATGGTAGGAGGTAGGATAGAGCTAGATGCAAGTCCATCACCACCCTAAAGTTGGATAGATACTCCAAATGCTTTTAGGAGCAATGGTAACCTTAAGCAATGTACTAAATCCAGTAACTGTTTAGTGAAAAATATCATTTATATCACAAACCTTAAACTGAAATCCTACAAAAAAAAGATGTGTACAACATGAAAGAAGCTTTGTTGCACAGAGCTATGCAGATTAAGTGAAATTCAATATCTAGAGTTACTACAGCGAATCACACAGGGATTATGGTACAAATAGCTGCCACATGTCATCGATTTCCAAAGTGCACAAATACTTCCTCCTGTGCTAATGCCCCTTCTGCAGCCTTCCTCTACCATACAGAAAACTAAAGGCATGATTATTGAAGTTCTTATACATGCAAACCCTTCAAGAGCAATGGATCAAAAATCAAGATAAAAACTTAAGACCTCTTTTTCCATTTAATTGGACACTGACTAAATTGACAAAATGTGTCCTTTTTGTATGCAATAAATCTCCTGAGGGAAGGCATCATGCATCTTTGGGGAGATATGGCAATATTTGTTTTCATTCATTGAAATATTAATTTATTAAATATTTTCTGTATGTACAGTGACAACATTTACAGTGACAATCTGAAGTGGTTTAACCTTTGAAAGACAGTCTTACTCTAGCTTGGTGGAGAAACGAATGCCTTCAGAATATGTTCCATTAACTTTTATCTGTCCTAACTACATTTGCATTTTTGGGTAGAGTGGCCCTTTAATGTGTGACAACTGCTGTCAGCCAGGGAAATAGGACTCACATCTTCTTTAGGCAAGACTTCTTTTCACAGTCAACTCTCCCATAGTAAAATGGCCTAATGAAGACAGGAAGGACAGCTGCACCCAGACTGACTCACTTCGTGCTTTATTCCAACCCAGTGCCGCTGTGCCTGGAGTCATAAGTCAATACTGAGGTGATGTGAAGACAAGGGCCTATAAACAAGACCTTCATATGAACTCAAGAGAGAGTAATGCATGTTCAGTGAAGTCAAAATTATTTTCAGTAAGACCCCATTTCTCCAAACCTACAGCTGTATGCATATGGGAGAAAAGATGCATTTAACACAAAGGCACCAACCTGCCAAGTGGCATTTTTTCTGAAGCGCTAAGTTTTACTTTGGCTTTAAAATGGTTGTGAATTGGTCATCAGTATGTATACAAATACAAGTACAGGTACATATGTACTGTAGAAGAATGATTTTAAATAGCAGCAGTGAATGGAGTACCTAAAGTGCATACTTGAAATAAAATAAAGATTCCTTTTAAAGAAAATTCCTCTAATTGGTAAAAGTTTGCCCAACAGAACTGTGATAGGATAAAAGTCCTAAATTATTTGATAAAGACATTAACTCAACATGATTATATCAGTATTTGTGTCTGAAAGAAAAAAAAAGATTTTCTGTCACTACAGATCAACTTAGGAAGTAAATGTTACAAGAACTGTTGTCAGTAGTGTGTAATGGAGTATTCATTTTAATGAAAGGGAATGATTTTTAATATTGATAACACTCAGTTCAAGTACAGTTACTCGAATAATACTTACATACTGTTTATTAATCATATACAATTACTCAATTACTATACACCACTACTAAATTGTATTACGTACAGAATGTTTATTCTGATGTTCACCTGTAGAGTGATAATAATGGAGGATGCATAGAACTTCCTCACTCATTAATGACCAACTGTCAGACTTTCTACCCCTCAAAGTTGGATATTTAGTTAGAGAATTAAATACCTTGATAATAAGGCGACTTGGAAAGTTAGCTGTTAGATACTTTGAAGAGTTTAGAAGTCTAGTCTCTATAAAGTTATATACCTTGGATTGTTTGCCTCTCCCTTAGATGACTGATACATAAAATTATTAGATAACTCTACCTTGAAGAATTTTACACTATTCTGCTCAGCACAATAAATTATCTTTGAGGTGGTGAAGAGCTTTATGGACTTTTCAGCAAGATACTGTATATTAAATGAATAGGAAGCATTTCACAGTGCAAGTGCAGGTATTTAGCCAGAACATCAAGTAATATCACTATCCTTTTTAAAAGATGTGCAGTGACCCTCCAATATAGGTCATGGAATTATTATTTTTTGAGCTAGAATTGTAGGGGTCAACTCGGGCCTTGCTTGTAGGTCCAATAGCTATGGTATTGTTACCTTTCAATCTCCAGCTTTTAGGTTTAACCCAGATTTGAAACACCAGTCTTCCAGTCACCAGCACAAGCTTTTAGACACTCAGACCCTTACACCACCCTCAACCTATCCAAGGTTATCATAAGATGCAGGTGATGTTTTATCTACCATTGGTCAGCCTTGGAACGTGGCACAGTGGTTACCACTGCCAACTCACAGCAAGAAGGTCCTGGGTTTGAACCCCAGGGACGGCTGTAGGGTCTTTCTGTGTGGAGTTTGCATGCTTTCCTGGTGTTTGCGTGGGTTTCCTCCGGGTGCTCCGGTTCCCTCCCATAATCTAAAGGCATGCACTATAGGTTAATTGGCGACTCTAAATTGGCCCCATAAGGTGTGAATGTGTGTGTGACTGTGTGAGTGTATGTGTGCCCTGCAGGGTGTTGGTGCCTGCCCAGGGTTGTTCTCCGCCTTACGCCCATAAGTTCCCGGGATAGGTTCGGATAAGGAATGAATGAATTAATGGTCAGCCTTGGACAAAAGAAATGCTGTTTAACAATGGCTGAATTAATCATGAGTTATATGTAAACCATATCAGTGTTATTAGGTTTTTACACGCATTGCTGTCAGTACTAGGTTAGGAAACTAGAAATCTTTAAGGTGCTTGATGATGCCAATACCATTTTAAATGATCGAAGGGAGTCAGTATCTAACTTGATAACTATGAATAACAGATTAAAATGGCTTCCATGAGTGACTATCCACTCATGTTTTCTTTCCATTTGGTTTTATTAACTCATTAACTTAAAGCTTGCCTCAATAATAACTTGCAGAAGCCAGACTTTTAGACCTTTGTGTAGTAGGTTTGTTTTTAGAAAGTGCTAGATTAGGAAACATTATTTCACAAAACTGGACACTACACTTTGTCAAACAAGACAAGTTAAAAATTCCAATGTCACTGTAGGTCATTGTCATGGGAGGCACCAGCAATGGCTAGATGGCATTGATTAGCTCTCTATTGATGGTGACAGCAAATAATCTCTTGACAAGATCATGTCAATAAAATGAGAGCATTTTCATTTTCTTGCGTGTGTTATTGATCTACTTTATGATCGATTCTTTCCAGCTGGTCACACGTAAGTAAATCATGCCATAGTTTTAATGGTGGGCAGGAACAAAGCTTTCAGAGTGCAAACTCCATCTGTTGTTCTTCATGAGAATAGAAGTCCATCAGCCTGTAAAGTGTACTGAAAATGTGATGATGTATGATTAAAGTACAGTACCTTTATACTGAAGAGATAAACAGATTTCCTTTACTGGAGAGTGTTTTCAAAGTTTTCCCATCTGAATTCATTTATTGATATATGTCTAGAGGAGATGCTTCACTCTCTATTCTGATGGTGTATTTCAAAAATGTGCTGCGGTGAATCACTGGCATTGGCTAAAAAAACAGGGATCAGTTAAAGAACACAGCATACAGCATACACACGAGTCACAGAAAGTTCACTCCACAGCACACTGAGCATCCTGTCAGTCAACAGGCCCTGGAAGGCAGGTATGCTCAGTAGCATAAACAGATAATGTGGTCTGAAGCCTTGTTACTCAGCCAAATCTACACCTTGTAGTCCTCGGATTTCATCAGAATGACAAGTAACAATGTACAGGAAATTCAAACTAATTAAATAATTTGATTTGGAGATGTTTCAACAATATAGAAAGAAGATACGCTGGGCCTAATTGGATTTATTCGTAAGATGAGTGAGAGAAAGAGTTGGTATAGTTGATATGCTAGACCCATGAAAAAATATTTTCATTTTTTAAATTTTTTATATTTATTTGTCATTGTGAATACACCACAGCACAGCACCCAGTGCACAACAACAAAATGTGACCTCTGGATTTGACCCATCCTTAAAGGAGCAGTTGGCAACTGATATGGGCAGCCAATTCCCAAACCATTACACTACCAACTGCCCAGTTGTTTGCCAAGTTATTTTCCTTTTTAGCTAGTTAGTTAAAATGAATTAACTGAACATTTTTGGTCAATTAATTGATAAAAATAGTTGGATTTCCCATTTAGTTAATCAGTTAGGTGGCTATGAACACAGTTGGTCAGTTAGTTAGATATATAAGATTTATTCATATAATTATTCATATAATTCATATAATTCTTAAATATTACTGAGTTGTTTCAGTTAGATACCATAGTTAGCTTGTTAGTTACATAGTTTGTTGTTTAGCTAGTTAGCTAATAACTTGTAAGTTAGTGAACTAAATAGTCTCAGTTAAATGCTGTAGGTTGCATTGTTAGTTGGTTGGTCAGAGGGTAGGTATTTGTCTTGATAAGTAAGACACATTTGAACACTCTAACTCCTTAGTTATTTTGACACTAGATCACAGAGAGATTAACAGGTTTTTGAAGGAAATATTCCCAGCCCAGTCTGCACCTTCAGAACCGTAAATTGTTCTCTATGACAATTCAAATAAAAACACTGACCTAATTTAATACCATAAGCTGTACAAAACATAATCAAATCATGTGTTTGCACTGAATGCCACTGTAAATAGTGGGTCAATATATGTCCTAATCTCTCCAGCAGCATTGAGAGGCAATAATTACATGAGACTATACAATGAATATAAAGGCTTTCATACAATAGCATAATCCTGTGTTTGCATTCATTTGAAATCACAGCGGGTGGCCAAATGCTGCTTCTGTAATCTGTCGGTAGTGTATAGAATGGACACAGACAGACGCACAATCCTGTTCATGGTCAATCAAGCAAATGAGGTTAATTGCAGGCACGGCTAAAATCTGCTGCGGCAGCAGAAATCCATTGTTTGTTGGGTCAACATGATGAGTATGGCAACCCTTATCTCAAAAGATGTGTATTCTAATTTGTGGACATGGCTGTACATGCACAAATGACACTCCCTCCTCCTGTACAATCACACACTCTCTGTCACCTGCAGTTAGTTTTTCAGCCGCTCTCATAGTGAATCAATGGTTTACTAGTAATGGATTCTACAATTGGGTGATATGGGGGCCTTAGGCAAGCATTACACATCACTGACACTGTAAACAAGATATACAGCCTGAGGAAAGGGGTGTGTGTGTGTATGGAGAGAGAGAGAGAGAGAGAGAGAGAGAGAGAGAAACTGAAATAATTATTTTGTTATTGCAGTTATATATTAAAGAAATAGATTAAACTAAAGAAAAAGTCATTTGAAAAATATTTTTAAATACTTAAAATTGTAACTAAACTAATTATACATATTCTGAATGTAATTTAAAACATTACATACCCCTATAGTTTAATTTGCTATAACATTGCTTCTAAATCATGTTAATAAATTAATACATGAATGCATGAATATTTCCCCCCAAATACTATAGATCTATATGTAAAATACAAGACATGTCCTTTCTTACTTTTTGCATTGCAATAAGAGTTCTTTAGCATTTATAATAGGATTTATTCCTTCAATGTGATTAGAGGAAGTGCCTTAGACAATTGGGGAGCTGAAGATGCAGATACAGACGTGTCATTTTGCCATGTGGCGCCACATTTAGTCATGATTATCTGTGGCAAGTCGGCAAAGCGAAGCTAATAAAAATGATGTATGGTGGCGTGTCAAATGGAGAGACTCTTTGCAGGAAATGTTCATCCATCAAGCTAAACAGCCATCCATTTAACTCTTGACATAACATGGACAAAATGGCCTAATCCAATTGCTCGACACAAAAGGAGAAGTTTGGGGTGAATGGGGTGATCGCTGAGGAAGAGGCAGACACTGTGGTTGTAAGCAAGGGTTTTTATATTTGTTGATGAACGGCAATGAGTTAGGAACAATTTAATTTTTTCTGCATTCTTTGCCTATTGCATTTTTGTCAAGATGCAAGTTTTGTTGTCTCATACACTTTTATAACAGTCCAATCTGCGGCGTGTATGTACAGCAAGTTAACAGATTAAACAACAGATACTCAAACTGAAAAGAAACATGGAAATTCAAGATTTTTGTTACATGCATAGTTATCAATGTATATGCGGTGATATGCAACCTGACTAAATTTGGGTAAGTAAAGTTAATCATTGATTTAAAAAAATTCTATAAAGAAAAAAGTTCTATACAACATTTCCATTTCCATTAAAGTGCAGGATGCAATTATGACGAGCTTAGCTTGTGTTATTAAAAATGATGAAAACTGTTGTCTCTATGTCACAGAGATCAAGCTTTCAAAAAACAGCGACTCAGTCTGGTTTGTCAATTACTCTTTAGCATTAATATTGCATGGCTCCCATTCTGATTATCTGCCGTTGTGTGTTTGCACACAGTCACCCGCTTAATAATGGAGTCAGACCCCATTAGCTGACCACATGCCCCAGTCTCACCAGCTCCTGGTGTGTCTCCAGCGTTACCCAGTGGGACCGTCGACCTCCGACCCTTGCAGCCTAGAGGTCGTCTCTGCGGCGAACTCCACGACTCTGATGGTGCGTTCCTACTGGGAAAGGAAAGGTGTCTAAATGCACAGCTGGATACCACTAAAATGTGTGTTTACAGTGGAAGGAGAGAGATTCTCCTATTCTCTTATTCTATCATGATGAATGTGGAGTTTGAGACTGAGATTATTTAATTTATAGTTTAGTGTTGTGAAACATGCAGTGAATCTTCGCAGAAATATTGTTAATTATTTTGACAATTGTTAATTATTAATTATTTAAAATATTTAGTAGAAATTTTTGAAGGTCATGGACACTTAAGAGTTTTTAGATGGAGTATAAGTGATGGAGGCAAATCTGTCGTGCTCATGTGACTAAAAGTTTTTTAAAATTTGTTAGAAAGGTTAGTCTACTATAACTCAACAATTAAACCTAAATGTTATTTTATGACATTTGTGTACTTTAGTTTAATATACTAGAATGGTATATAATTATGGTAAATAATGGTATAACTGATTTCATCATTGTGTCCAACATAATTCAGTCAATTTTTGTATTAATTTATGAAAGAAACCTCAAAAGATTTCTACTCTTGTGCCTTTAATATCTCAAAATACACTTTTAATGAAAGAGATGGAATCACTTGAGAGTTTTATATAGCTCACTCTGTAACACTCATATTTTCAGGTGATGCCAGAACATGGCAACTCTCTATCTCTTACAATAAACACTTCTTTATTAAGTTTTCACCCCAAACTCTCCGAGCTCTCTCAGAGCAACTAGTTGCCGTTTTATTAATCAAACCTCCAAGTGATGAGATTTACGACTTGCTCCTTTGCCGTCAAACGCAGCAGTGCCAGTTTCATTAGGACTTAAGTAGTGGTCACGTATACATAAAGAGGCCTTTCATTAGAAAGCAGCAGGGCAGGTTTCTGCTCCAGGTTGAAGAACTCTGTTTATTCTTTGTTTTAAAGCTCTCTCTCACTGACACACACACCCCCTTCTTGGGACAGTTTGCTTTTCTTGGCACCAGGCCTTGTAACGGCCATCTTCTCCAAGTCCAAATCCAAGCTCTTTCCAGGTCCTCTCTTGGCCTCGTCGACAAAGGCCCTCAACTTTTGGCAAGAAACAACATGGGAAGAAAAAACAATACGAAAAGCAGGCTGTAAAGTGAAAAACTCCTCATGCAATGTTCGGGCCCGGTTCAGGTTTTTTTGGTTGTGGTTGGGCTCCTTTGCTATTCAGCGGCATCGCTCTTTTAGCCCCCACCAGTGTGTTGCAACATCGATGGAGTATGTTAAGAGCCGGCCTGCATTTTTGTGGTTTATTTGTGGGCTCGGAATGTCCGTCTCTTTGTTTCAGGCGCATCTCATTTGTCAGTTGTGTATCTGGGATGGAGTGGGGGGGTGGGGACGGGGTTTGCATATGACAGAGCTGTAGCCATTAGGTCTGGATAAACAATGACTGTGTATGTATGGGGGAAATTATAAGGGCTCTTCTGTGGAAATGATAAGAGGGTGTTTATGCAATAATCAGTGAAGGAACGCAGACAAAATAGTGGATACGGTTTCTCTTCCC
Organism: Distichodus sexfasciatus; assembly: GCA_032718565.1. Classification (NCBI taxonomy): domain Eukaryota; kingdom Metazoa; phylum Chordata; class Actinopteri; order Characiformes; family Distichodontidae; genus Distichodus; species Distichodus sexfasciatus. Next base: position 646,161 of record JAVGVS010000009.1, on the reverse strand, counting down.
CCCTTTTTTTCCAACTGAATCTGATCGCTACACGTAATTTTTTTCCCTGCTGGTTTTAATTAGATGAACATGCTTAATTAGATGAATATGATCCATGCTTTCACTTATTAAACCTCTTGAGGTTTTTAATCTCTTTAATGATCCCCCCCGTTCACAGCTGAGCCTGCAAGTCCAACAGGAGACTTGGGGATAAAGCCAGATGTTTCATTTGACACTGTTGATCTAATGTCACTGGAAAGATGGATGGTGACAGATTAGCTTCCATTGGCTACAACACAATTTCAATCCCATTTCCTGCTTAGGACTCCCAAACCGATCCCCAGGGATAATCGTAGCGCCTAACTTGACAAAAAAAACATGAGTACAAGCTAAGCGAGACACACATGCGTGTGACTGTTTATCGACCCGAGGGCACCCACATAGGCCCAATCCCAGAGGCGCCATGAGACTCACCTACGTCCACGACTCTCGCTCGACTTGGCACAACCCACATCGCTCGGATTCACTGCATAGGGGCATGGCTTTTGCGTGATGTGTGAGGGCACGTGTCTTTGGAGATAGAGCCATGAGAGCAGACTCTATCCTGCCTGAGAAGACATTCAGGCTGAGTCAACAGTTTGGCAAAGCTACATAACATTCTGAGGAGAATAACATTCAAACCAGCACCAAACGCACACATGAAACTTTCACGTTTTTAAGGGTGAAGGTTGAAGTCCTGTGGTCAAAAACTGACCAATGATGAAAACACAAAAGTAACACAAATGAAAAACAGTTACTGCAATTGTTTCATGCAAAATTATCCTTATAAGATCAAAAATGTGCAGTCATGGCAATGCACTGCACAGTTTCCAGGGCCTGAATGTTGTATTAGGGTTAAGGAAAGGAAGTGACATTTAAGATGAGTGAGTTTAAGGATTTAAGGAGAATAGCTTGCACCAAATACACATGTAAAAGTGATATGATTAACATGATAGTTGTGTTGATGATACTTAAACCTTTTGTACATGAGCAATGCATGATACTTTGATCAAAACTGAAGATATTCAAATTTAAATAGATGTGTTCGCAAAGGTAGATAATCAATGAACCAGTTAATAGCGAATGGGTACCATAATAATGATATTTACAATTACTATAATAATTATATTAATTTGCTTCTTTCTGACATCCAGAGCTTCTTAACAATGGTATATTCAACAAACAGCAATAGAAATAAACAGAGAGAATAAAGAAATATTATAATAACCAAAGCAGGATGACAGAGATAAGTCAGAAAAGTGGTTTTAAATAGGTTTTGTTGACTTCTCTTTAAATCACTGGAGACATTGTCTAATACTAAAAAGTTGGATTTCTGTTTTCAGCCAGGACACGTGCCTGTAGATGCTGGTTCATCTGAGTACAGAATCACCTGTTGCAGCTGCCGAAGAGCCCAAAGCTCAGTCTGTCAGCATAAATCCAGTCAGCAGCATCCAAAAGGTGGTTGGAGACGGTCAACTACAAATAATAAGGCTGGTCTCTAAGGCACTGCTCGCTCTTGATTCATTGCTTAGCGTCTGGCCATGTCATTCTCAGCAAATGCAAAGCTGGACGGTCAAAATGACACGATGGTGTCAAAGGACAACAAACAGACAGTTGACAACCCTATGGACTTGGGGTTTTATTTTTCTAATCGAAAGCTGATTTTGGCTTGTGCCAGTTCTAAGGAATTGACGTGGAATTAACAAATACTTTTTGTTTATTTTCAAAGGTCAAGGCACTGATTCTTAGGAAATGAGGCTACAGAACAAAATGTTATGTATGTGAATATCTCATAGATATGCAATAATGTATTGCATGGTTGATATTATGTGTATGAGTGCTAAATTAAAATAAAAATCATTTTTATATTTAGATAAATTTATAATTTCCTGCTTATAATATTAATATTGAGAGGCAACCTAATCTCAAGCTACTCAGCCACTGGCCAATATATTAATTCTGACCCTACAAATTCTTGTAAAGTGTATTAACAAGTTGTAGCAATACGGTAGTGTCTAGATTTGTATCTCCTAACTAAGTGCATCCCTGTTAAGAATTATCATCATCATCATTATAAAATTGCACAAAAGACATTAAATGTTGTCAGCCTATAAATATAAGCATAACATAATCTCATATAATAAAACTCAAATATAAAGCATGCAATGTAACAGAAATAATAATAGAGCCACAATTATTATGGTAGCAACATTTTTAATAATTAACAATGAATTTGCCTCGAAACGAAAGGAGGAGAAGCAAGCTAAGATAAAGAAAACATTACAGCATCTCCAGAGATACTTTTGCCTGACCATGTAGGTCAAAGCCATTAGTCATTGGTGTGACAGTGACACACACAGAAAGATCTTTGTTTAAAAGAACTGCTCATTTAAGTCGTTGGCACTTAAGTTCTCCAGCAGTCTGTTGGCATTGGCAGGGTTAAGCAGCTTATGCAAGATGAAAACACTGGGCTGAACTGTCACATATGAAATAGAATTCCTTCCAAATGGGGAACACCTCACAGCGACACAGTCTTGATGGGAGCAGATGGGTGGATTTGCATTTTTAGCACTTTGTTTACACACGTCCGTAATGATTTTACCTTCTCTAATGTGCTGCACATGCGAGGCACGGGAGAGAAAGAAGATTAGATGCCGCACACGTTCACTCAACTCACTGGCAAGGTCTGGTGTTTACATATTGGCACAGATGTTGAGAGACGCTGAGCTTTGATGTGAAAATCCAGCACTGAGGACGCCTTTAGTCTTGATGATAATTGTCACACCTAATTCTCAGCGCAACGAGTAGATGCCGCTGGCTGCTTCTGTCCCCACCCTGAGTCACTCAAAGTGACATTTTAAGCTGCAGCCATCTATCAATCACCAATAATCAAGGTTTTGCAAGAGTACCTGAAACATATACTTAAGCTAAATTAAAGAATCCACACCGACGCCAATTAGAATGTTCCTTGAATAAAAGTGCTAAAAAGTCTGATATTAACTATATTTAAATAAGAGACACACACAAACATTTTTGGTGATAGGTGCTTAACCCAAAATTAAGTTACACATTTATTTAATGTGTTACCAATCCTGGGCAGGGAGTAACATGCCGCACACACACACAGACACACTTTTTGGGCATTTTAGAGTAACCAATCAAAACTAAACTGTGTGCTTTGGGATTGTGGGGAGAACTCAAAAAGAACCTACTGCCAACCCAGGGACTGAACCCAGGATCTTCTTGCTGTAAAGCGACAGCACTAACCACCGCACCACCATGCCGCCCATCAAAAAATAAATTTACAAATATACAGTACGTTAAATATTAAATTATTGGAATGTTAAGCACTACTTATGCCTGCTGTGTCAGAAAATAAAAGTGTAAATGTTGTCCTGGAGTACATTACTTGTATTGATAAGTTTAATAAAATAACTTAATACTAAAAAGCATTTTAAACAATATGATCTGATTGATTCATTTGGTCATTTTTGTAAAATGGCAATGATATCAGCAGTATATAATTCTTGAGTAATTATACTCTCTTAGTGTACTTTAGTATGGTTGAGAAAGGTATATTATCAATGCAATGTAGATAATGCACTTATTATTCGAAATAGTTACTTAAATTAACTTTTTACTCAAAAAGTAAAAATACTCAAGTACTGAACACAACTGTTATTATCGTCATTTGCCAAAGAGACTAATTTTATATGTGGCAAGTACTCCGCCTTAACAGGCTGTAATGTAATCAGTAAACCTAAACATGTGCATTTATAGCATTTACCAGACACTCCTATCCAGAGTAACGTCTCCTTGGACTGTCTCCTTGGAGCAACTTGTGGTTAAGAGTCTTGCTCTGGGGTGCAATGATAGTAGTACTGGAAGTAGGATATGAACCCATGATCTCTTGGTCTAGAGACAAGTGTCCTAACCACTAGACCACCATCAACCCTGAATAGACTTAAGATTATGTAATTCTGTGTTCAAAAATTTGGACGACATAAAAAGCCATAGAAAAACTAATGTAGTGAATGATTTGTGACTTTCATGAGGAATAAGAGCTAAGATGTGACATGGAGTGTCTCCAAGTAGAAGTTTAAGAAGGTCAACTGAGATCTTGTGTGTTACAATATTATATCTTGCCAGCCAATATGCCCTGGCATGTGTTAATAGAGGGTGTCTGAAATTTCCATAAATAAGGACATATGTTTATGCATGCTCAGACGTTGCCTTATGTCAAATTTATAAGAACTTGGTCAAGTTGCTATGATCTGCACATCGGTAAGTTCAGATCTGAAGGTTGGATGTAGAGTTACTACTCTAGTAAATCATTTAGTGCTTAATTCATGTAAAACAATGAGCTTATGAGCTTCTTAGATGGTGATTGTCTTAATGATAAAAGTACTGATAATGCATCTATTAAACTGAACCATCATGTCATCAGTCAAGCTTGTGCTAAAATATGTTTCTTTTTAACATTTCTCATTTTCTCATATACCAGCTCACAATGCAAATTTCCTTTTAGTTTTGAAGTTTTTATGCTTTATTCATTTTCTTTTGCTGTGCTGAAAACTTTCTTAGACATTTTTAATCATGCAAAAATTCTCATTTCTCAGCTCAATAAATCACACTGTCACCTCCTGAGGCCTTTGTATTCTCTCTGTTGGAATGTGTGTGTTTGCTTGAGGCTTCAGCGTGTCACTTGATGGATGTCACATTAGTATTTCTGCCAGTGCTCCCTATTGTGAGTCAAACAACAGGTGTATGTGAAGGCCATGGTAGCACAATGCCTTAAGAATTTTTAAAAGGGAACTGTTAAGCTGCTAGTGTAATTCTGTACTGTCATGCCAAATGTAAAAATAGCATGGTATAATAGTAGGATAGGTTTGCTGACTGCCAGCTCTGTAAAAGTTGACTGGATCTAGGTTAATCCAAAGTCATTAGTAAATATGTTTCAATGGCATATCAGCATAATGTTGTTAGATTTATTGTTGAAATATCAACATAAAAAGCTGTATTGCACTAAATGTCTTGAAAAAACACTTTTGGTAGTGTTAACTGGTGTGGAAAAACTTTTGGTTTTGCTCTGGTCTCTTTAAAAAATCTATATTTTGTGTAGATTTTAAGTTATCAATTATGCGTACATTATATGGATAACAACTTTGTGTAGTTTTCCCAGCAAGATACTAACGGGTTGTGAAACAATTAGATATAAAGACAGAGAGAGAATCAAAAAGAGAGAGGACACGACAGAACAAGACAGAGTAAGAGAAGAGTCAGAGAGAGAGAGAGAGAGAGAGAGAGAGAGAGAGAAATCAGAGACATACAAGAAAGGGAAAGTTAGAAAGAGGATGATGCCAGAGAGATAGAAAGAAGCATAGTGAGTTTCGAGACTCAAGATTACTTATTTATCAAGTACAACATATACCCTGAATGATCCAAATCATAAAATGATGCACATCAAAAAATTGAATTTAGAATTTAAAACATTTACAGGTTGGAAATCTTACAATGAACTAAAGGGTAAGAATAAAATATTTACATAAATGAAAAAATAGAGAAAATATGAAAAATAGAGAAAATCTTCTAATAAAAATGAGTAAGAGAACAATACTCTGAATTTCTCTTTAAATCATGGATGTTTTCATTCCAGTTTTTGTTCTAAATAACAAAAAAAGCAATAACTGCTACTTGTGTTATTAGAGTTCTGTAGTTCAGTCCAAAAAGTGTCAGGGTCACCACAGTGGTGTCCTAAAATCACACCTTTAACTCTCTACAAAGTAAAGTGTCCCTTTAATCTGTGTGTGACTGATGTGGATGAGTAGCAGGAGGCCATATGTTGAAGGGGTGAAAGTCTGAGCAAGAGAGGCACCTCAGTGATTAATTAGTGCAGTCTCGATGGCGAGGACAGGTGCAGTCTGGAGAGAGAGTGCAGCAATCAGCTGTCCTTGGAGGAGAAAACACACACACACACACACAAACACACACACACACGCAACCAGCATACAGAAAGCCAATATATGTAACATTAACTGCAGATATTATGTTACATCCTAATGTATCTATCAACAGGACTTAAGATTCTACAATCTTCACATTGAAAATTCAACATATAATAACACAATCAACAAAAGCGCAAGCATAATAATTATATACTATAATTACAACAGGAACACATCAACACTATATCAAGAATCTCACTCAACTGATTTTAAGACGGACTAATTTGAAAGGTTCTTCACTGTATTTAATAATTTGCCATATATAACATTTTTTTGTATTTAACAGTTTGCCTGTAAAAATATAAACTAGTCAAACAAGATGTGCTGACATTTCAATGCTAGATTTATCAAACAAGATTTAAATATTATGACACTTTTTTAAAGTTCTGATTCAGAGTATGATTCCTACCATTTTGAAATATACTAAATAAGATACTAATGTCTGATCTAGAAAATCATGTTTGTATCAACAGTGTAGACAACTTCCCATTGATGTTTACAGTAGCCAGTTTCTAGAGTTGACATACTGTCAATAGACTCTCTAGAGACAGTGAAACACAAGCTAAAGTGGTTGAGTGTGTGTGTGTTTTGGCAGAGTTGCAAGAACCCAGTGGGAACAAGGGTTATAAGCGAACAACAAGAATTGTCAGATTATTTTTGTGGCTTTGTTACAATATTCCTGTATGTAACAATTAGTCTTCATAAAGAAAAAGAAAATATATATATATTTATTGAAAAAAAGAATAATTATGGAAGTCAGTGGAAGTACCTCAGATAGCAAGATGTGACTTTGAGAAAACCGTGTCAGCTTGTTTCCAGTTGGGGTTGGTAATAGCAGCATGAGGGCAGAGGTGCAATAAAGCTGAGCTCTGGAGGCAGTATCACGTGATCTAACAGTGTCTTTAGTCCCCCTGCAGTGTTGTTTTCAAATACAGACACCTTCCAGCTATCGACCCCCTGCCCACGACCCCCTCTAAGCTCTAAGCTGGTGGCCTCCATTCGATGCCAACATTATTGCCTCTGATATGCTAACAGTGACACTCTCATTTTTGGCCCCATGACTAATGGCAACACAGGTGTTCAGGTCTGGGTTTGTATTTGCTTGAGCGGATCTAACAGATCTAATGTGACACTGTCGTGCTTAATGAAGCCTCCGATGAGAATTGCAGCTCAGCTCGCCGCTTACATGGAAGAGGGGGAGTGAACACACAAAGAAAAAAATGAGACAAACAAGACAAAGATGTAACCTGATAAGAGCAGGTCTGAACACAGATCGAAGTGTGGGGTTGAAAAATTCATATGCGTTAGACTGAGAAGGGAGACACACTCAGACAGCAGGCCTGAGAGGTTGGAAAAGGGAAAATGAAAGAGTGATAAGGTTTGACGTGAGAGACGCTGCAGCTAAGAACTTGGAGGAGCTCCAGGAATGCAGATCCAGACTTGGACCCAGACTCTTGTGTTTTCTCTCAGTTGCCATCCCCCCCAAGTGCCTCTTCTGCGTATGCTCACACACACTTTTTGGCACGTGCAGTGCCCATGAAGTTGCTCTCTGGAAACTGGCATATAAGGACATAGAATCCAGACCCCTGCTGCTCAGCTGCCAGCCAGCCCTCGCTTCAGTAATTAAGAGTGTAATTGTTAGCCCTCATGTGGCTAACAAAGAACGAAAGTAACATGGATCAACTCATTCACTAGGAAAAGCCCAGGCAAAAACAGTAATTCAGCTAGCAGTAAATAAAATCTAACTGGACAGACATGTCTTACCTAGGTCTTAGGAATAGTCCACCAAAATGCATATGCAGTGAGTGAAAGCTATTGGGGAAGTTGTATGCCAAGCAAAAAAGAAGTTGAAGAGTGGAATATTTAACTGTGTATAAAGGACCTAAAATATCTTGAGTTAGGTAAGGATTTCCCACAAAGAAAATTTCTGCATTTCTCTAAAAGAAGCAGCACCCAATGACACTTGAGTATTTTTTAAATAATCTGAAAATAATTAAATATATTTATAAAATCATATTATCAAAAATACTTGACTCAAAGTTTTTAGCCTAAGTGCTTTAAATGGCTTGTTTTCAAAATATATTGCTAATTCTCAAGGTCCTTTAATATGAAAATGTATTAGTACCAGAGTATGGTACAAATCAAGCATCAGTAACTGTGAAGTGTTTGGAATTTCCCACTGTTTGTTATATTAACCTCTACAGAAGCAAATGTCACCCCTTTAGTATCAGTTTTCAAAAGAAGCAATTGTACTTTTTTGTCCATAAAGACAGTTTTGGGTCAAAACTAGTGACTGTTGACAAAGGAAATGTGCTGGAGTGAAAATTACATTTCAAATGATTACTAAATTACATTAATCGTAATCAGTACCAATTTCCAAAGTAACAAAATAAACAAATTAAACAAACATTGGGTCACAAAAAGTGACGCCTCTTGTACATTATTCATTAAAGTACAGTACAGTGTATTTGTATATGCACTCAAATAGAGAGTGAATTTTTTTTTACAAACCTGAGCACTACTACAATGACCGTTGCAGTGCAAGTAATATGTACTCAAATTAATGCTTAAGTACACTAACAAAGTACTATATGCTTCTGGGAAGAACAGCCATATTTTGCACCTTGGTTTCTTCACATATAAGTCACGATTATTTTATGGGAACTAAAAGCCTGTTTTTGGGAGATTTTTTGACACAGTATTTGTAATAATTCACTGTGCCAAGAACAAGAGTCCACGTAAGTGGTGATTCCATTAGCTAAGCACTTTTTTGACACTGTTTCCTTTAACCTGTCAGTAATAATATGAGTTATTTGTACAAATTACTTTAGACTTCACTCCTGATAAGATCAGAGTCGTACTCATCACCACAACATTGCGTCATTGCGCCTGTGGATGATGACGACTGAACCGAGCACAGTCCTCTCATTATCTCCTCCACTGCATCCAGAATTAGTTGCTGAAAATACAGAACACATTTGACATACTGAGTTCACACATGGTCTTCATTGGATCGATGTGTGAAATCAGACCCAGCGTGAAGTTACCCAGCCAGCGTGCAAGTTTTATGTCGTGTGAGGGCAGAGTGAGCGATCAATCATATATGCATTTTTGGTCTGAAAAGATGGTTGCTTATGGCTGGGATTTGACTGGGATTTGTATTTTAATTGTTGTTTGTCTTAGCATCTCTTAAAAAATTAAAGTAAGAAAAGAAAGAGTATCTCAGTGGTTCCTCCTTACATATTACTGATATGTTGTCAGTTTCTTCCTGCCAGGATTTAGTTTGGAAATGTCTCTGGTTGGCCCAGAGCCAGAAGCTTGAATTAGGCAAATTCTAGCCCATAAAATGGCATCAAATCAGTCAGCAGTTACCACTCTAACGTGTTCTGGTCCAAGGAGTAATCTAGATGGGTACTCAAACTATGGCTATGGCTATGCCCCAAAGCCTTTAGGGAGAAGCAAACTTATTTTGATCTGAGATCCTCAAAAAAAAATGGCCCACATAAGGAATGCCAGAGGTCAGACAAAATCAGATGCCTTCATCTTTTGATCAGTCTGGCTCTGGCCCTACATTTTTGCCAATGTCAAAAGTCAACCAGACATGCCACAGCCTCAGTCCGATTTGTCCCACATGTGCTTGTTATCATCTGATATTCTCTAGTCTTGGGTGGTCATAGGTAAGAGTTAGGAGCTTCCAATTTCATGGCTGCCAACCCTGACTGGAAAAGTGAGGTCTTCCTCTTCTAGTGTCCTGTGATGGCAGGGTGAGAGAAGGGTCAGGAGGCAGGATGAACAGAGAAATCCAAACCTGAAAAGGGTGACTAAGGAAAGCCCCATCACACATCTCTGAAAGCTTAGTCAGGGTCAGTGTGATTTCTCAGGCCTGCTTATCTCGGCAACTTGAGCAGGGCTGATTGGCCAGAGGGGGTTTAACACTCTAATTTGCCCATAAGAGAGCCTCAGTCACATCTGATGTTGGTTTAGGGAGTTGACACAACAGTGTGAGATCTTTCAATTCTTTAACTGCTTGTTATGTGCATCAACAGAAGCTTAGGGCATGAATGAGGATGGCAGTGAAGCTGGTACAACTTGTGCAACTTATATAGCCTTTATATCTGCAATTTTCCTATTTTAAAATACCTATACTCTAATGGTCTTGCAACTTCAAGACCCTACATTTGGTAACCCAGCAAGGTCAGTCTGCCCTCAAACTTTCTCCAACCTCTGTTCTGCCTTTGGTCCTCCTTTTCCAATACCTTCATTCCACACTTCTTCTGAGCCTACTTTCCCCCTTTCTCACATGCTCCCCCCTCCTTTATTTTCCCTCCCTCCTGTTACCATCCCCCTTCCACCCCAAACGGGCAGACTTCCCTCCCCTCTCTCCTGTGATTTGCCCTTGGCTCTCTTGGCCCTTGGGTGACTGTGACATTCCACAGTCTGACCCATGGCTACGTGCTGCCCTGCACTTCCTCCAGAGTACTGCTGCCCAGAGAATATGGATCCTGCGCAAGGTTAAAATCCTAAGAACCCTAAAAAATAACGTACAGTAATAAAGACATGTGAGGGACATTCATGCTATATGCATGTTTTAAACATTTTTATATATTTATATATTTTAGCTGCTAAAGAAATGTATTTTCAAATGTATTCCAATTTCCCAGTTGGAATTGAACTACTGATATTGACAATGATAGCAATTAATACATCTATGGATGGTACCCAGAGATTAAGTAAACGTGTGCCAATTCTTGCAGAATTTTGACACTGGCAAAAAATGTAGGCCCAGAGGACACTCTAGATTATTTGCTCTACACACACTACATTTTACATAGACAACATAATGCATGATCTTAATACAGTATTGTCCAGAGGACAATGGGGCTCCCTTACGAGTCTTGGTTCCTCTTAAGGTTTCTTCCCGTTTACTACAGGGTGAGTTTTTACTTGTCACTCAGGGCTGGTATGCATAAAACATCTCAGAGTAAAGTTTCACTCTTAAGTGCTATGGCACCGCTACGCACTACGCACACAAAGACGGAGACCACACATTTTCCGTGAAAGAAAGGATGTCCTGTGGATATATGACAATAATGAGTTGATAAAAAGATACAGGGTTGATCGTGAAGTCTTGTTTTTGTTACCAACAACAGCCCCAAATGTTAATGTAAGTCTACATGAATAGAAAAAGATCACAGTGTCAATGTTCAAGTTGTGTTCGATATTGATTATACAATTTTGGATCTTGTGCCAAAGTGACTAGGGTCCACACATAATGCATGCGTTCTGTCAGAAAGTGGACTTGCTGCCTTACTTGCACAGAATAAGCACCAACTGTGCCAAGAGAACTGTTTCGTTTGTCATCCAGCTTGGTTTTGTTTTAGAATCCATTGTTTTGCTTTGACTTCTGCCTTAGATATGCATATATTAGTGGAAATTTAGGAGCTAAGACCTAGTCTTAACACTTAAGAACTTTTATGCGTGCCACTTATCCTGAAGTCTGAGAGTAAGAGCAAAATCATGTCACTCTAGGAATTGTGATGCATTTAAGAGTGAAACTTTACACTAGACATTTTATGCACACCGGCCCTGGTCTTTGAGCTAGCAAACTTATCTTTGGGGTAGAAGAGGAATGAGTGGTCTTGTAGGCATCTTATGGGCCAATACTGACCCAGTTCAAGACCAAAGACTATCATTACAAACCAAATATGGTGCACAAGAATCTTGTGAGTTAGGGCTGGACCCAAGCCAGAAAAAAATAATCTTGGTATAGTAGAGGTGCCTGAGGCATCAACTTTTGTTTCAAGAAACCCTCCCACTTCACAAACACAAACACACACTTACCCCGCCTCCACATTTGGCCAATGTTTGTTTGTTTGGCCCCTCACATTTCCTCAGTAAACTTCAGCCCAGAGGAAGAACGTTTGCCACCACACCCTTCCAGCTAGTGATCACCACTTCAAACTCAAGAAACATCCTGACATTTGGTGAGTCCAAACCTTACCACAGATCCTGTAAAATAAGTGCCACTAAATGGCTTTGGTTGGTCATTCGAGTAGCACTAACTAGGCTATTTAAAATCAGCTTCCCTGTTTTACTGGTCCTACAACTGCCCAGGAAAATCCTTTGGGTTAATATTGGCTTAAAGTTTACCAGTGAAGATAAAAGTATTAATGAACGATTCATCATTAACCTGCGAAGTAGAAACGGCTGCCTTAGAGAACAGGAAGGAGGGTGAAACGAAAGTGCACATGAAGTAATCTCAGGTAGGTCGAAGCACTGAGCCCACCCCACTTCAACCAAAGATTAGAAACGAGCTGTGACCGTGAGCTATGGAGCTTTGCTATAGCATAATAAATATTTTGTGCAACACTTAAACCTGAATTCACTGGAAATGTTTGGTTTGTATAGGTTCATTATGAACTAAATATGACTATGCTTCAATGGGGGTTACAAGCAAAACATGCATCACTGCAACAATAAAAAGCTCAGCATTCAAGCCTGTTCCTGCATAAGAGGTGTGATTTTACAACCTTTCATTGACTGACAATGATTTAGTGAATAAAATGAATGCTAGCGAGACAGAATTTCTATAGAAATGTGAGGCATGGTTATGTGTGTCCTCTGATGCACCTTAATAGTAGTAAGAGTAGAATGGTTGAGCCATTGAACTAATCTTGAAGCAACCCAAGAAAAGCTGGCCAGAAAACCTCAGCCAATCGCTTGGCTCGGTCTACTGAACACATCAGTGAGTCACTGACATCAGCTGTGTGATTTGGCCTGGATTCGACCATTCAAAGGAGCAGCGAACTTCCAGCAAGGGCAGGGGGCTTCTGTCCAGTTAATTACGCCCAGAGAGTGACTCTAATAAGAACCTCGCTGACAGAGTATTAGGGCCAACAATGTGAGTCAGTGTGATGGGCAAAGCCGGGCAGTGAAGTGCTTAAGTGTGCTGGTAATAGGGTCTCATTTGTTTTTGGAGTTGTATCCGGACACAGCACAAGAGCCTAATTAGAGAAGGTCGGTCCTGCAGTGGCCTTGGTGATGGTGGCGGTGGTGGGAGTGAGAAAAAGAAAGAAGTTTCCTAAAAGGGATTAGGAATGTACAACTAGACACTGGCACCAGACGGCTAATCAGAATATGTGTGTGTGGGCAGTTTGCATTCACAAAATAGCCCAAGACCCAGCAAAGGTTTTATCTACAGTTGTAATTTTGTATACGTTTTCAGTTCCATTTTCTGTGCAGTCAAAGAACAAAGTGTCCAGTTGTTTCAGAGAACATCAGGGTATGAATTCTTCAGAAAGTGGGCAGATAAGTGTATGCAGAAGTTTTCCAATGACCCCCATCATTGGCCCCTAGGAACAAAAGTGTCTCTACTTAGGGTACCAAAGAGTTTTTAACACTAATGCTGAGCAGAATGTGAGTGTGTGGGGCAGAGATGGACTCAGTACTTGCTGGTCCAGCTGTAAATTTACAAGGGGTGGCAGCCTAGTGGTAGGATACTTGGCTTCAGACCAAGTGATTGTGGCTTCAAGCCTAGTTACCTGCTGAGCCTCTGATCAAGGCACCCTGTAATTAGGAAATGTAAGTAGATAAGAGTGTCTGCTAAAAAGCCACAACTGTGAGCTTTAATAATCTGTAGTCTCCAGCATGGCTATGACTCAAGTAGAAACCCCCCTCTGTCTCCATGATGAACCACTCAAGTCAAAAGGGTGAGTAAAAACATGCGGGAACCCTTCTGGATATTCTAAAAAGGAAGGGAGAGTAAAATCATTGGGACATGATTCAAAGGAAGAATTCAGCATGGTTTAACTTGTCAGACAATTTTATTCTCCAAAAATGTACAAATCTTACGTGTTGTAATCTGATCTTCTTTCTTGTCTGTACGCATGACTTCTGCGCTGGAATTACCTAGCAGCCAATATGGTCCATGCTTCATTATTTCATTAGTCCCTTCCTCTTTCTTAGTATTATTTAAAGGCAGGCACAGTTGCTCAGAACTCCCCTGTGTGTGTGTGTGTGTGTGCATTTATACGTAATGACATGCTGATGAGGCAACAGATCTGATATTTCCAATAAACAAGAAATGGTGGATTATTTCTGCCGTTCACTGTCTCATTCACCATCACCATGTCATCAATTCTGACAAAATAGGCCATTATTCAAGGACCATTTAATGGCATTATTCAAGGTGAAACAATTCAATAAATATCTGTAATACATAGTATTTGCATCTGTTTAGGCTTAGTAAAGTGAAAAATAATAATATAATGTGTAGCACTGTAGTAGAGTATGCATTTGTCACAACCATACATACAAATCTGGATATAGCAAGTCCAGTCAGATTTCATTCTACATGATTCATTAACCATTTAGTACTTTAAGTAGTCCTAGTCTGCTGTGAATGACAAATTCTAATTCTTCCCAACTCTGAACAGGATTTGTCATGAAAAAGCAGAGGGCCATTCTCAAGTGCCTTTGTCGTTTTATTACTAAATGAGAGAAAACAATGTGTGCAGATTTCACATTTTTACCTTATCTCTAAAATAGTCAAAAAAAATCAAGTCAAAGTCTTTGTGCTCACCATTGAAAATCTATTGCAAATTGGAGCTTAGAATTGGTGCACCTGGATAATTGAACAGATAGAATGAAAACGGAGTAATGACTTGTTTAAGTAAGATTTTCATACCGACTACTTCACCGAAAAACCACAGGGTCTTTTTTAGGCACAAATCGTTCGTGTTGCTCCAGAAGAAACTACTTTCACTGCAAAATGTGGTAATTTGTCTATCGTTCGCAAACAGCCTATGTTCATCGGGTCTCCTAATCTCTGCATGCATTTTGCTTTTCTGCGCGATTTACTTTGGATGCGTTTCAGAGAGAGGGGGCGTTTTCCAGACCTTGAGGAATGTGTGTATGTGTGTGTGTGTGTGTGTGTGTACCGCAGTTTTCAGGTATTTGCGAGGACCGAATTGACAGCATTCTTAAAATATATATATATATATCAGACTTAATGTGAAGCAAATGCGTTCATTAAAAGACTGCAATTTTTATCTGACAAATTGAAAGCGAAATCTTGGCTAGGTGTAGCTGTAATCTTATTTTATAATCTCACAAACCAAGACGCGATTTAGTGTGAGTGTGTGTGTGTGTGCGCGTGTGTGTGCGCGGGGGCGCGCGCGTCAGCGCTCGTGCGCGCGTGTGTGGAGGGATTGGTGGCTCTTAGTTGTTTGAGCCAATGGGCAAAGAGCAGCATTCGACTCTTTCCAGCCTCTTTAACTCCCCGTAGAGGCGCTGCGCGTTGATTCCACACTCGCCGCTGACCCTCTTCACGATGTGCAGCGACTGACACCGGCGCTGTTTGGATACTGAAAAGCGGACGTTGTGTGTTTCGCTGGCGGCGGGACTCGAGCAAATGTCGTTGTGATTATTTTGTAGCATTTGAGGAAATCGTCTTCACGGTTGGGCTCCACAATCCTGAGCGTTTCATGTGAGTATTAACTCATGCCACACACTGCCTTCCCTAAATAGTATAGTAGCATAACAGATTCTGCTATTTGTTTTCTTGCGCTTGGCGCGAGTGACGTGGTCCGGCGTCCATTTAGGTTTTGTGAAATGATGGAAAGTGTTGCGGAGTTATACACTTGAAGCTACATAGACATTTTAGCGCACTGTTTTACATGGCCATCTTGTGTTCAAGTCACTTATACAAAATATTACCCTGAGCGCACAACAGCGAATGCACGCTCAACATTTACTCGTTTAGCACTCACACTGACTTCCCTAAACGCACACCGCAAATTAGCTCGTTATTTTTTAAATAAAAGCAGTGAGTTTATGAGTAAAATGGCTTTGGCAGACGCTGTGTTTGTTTGGTAGTGTAGAAACAGTGCGGCTTTCCAGATGTGTGGACTCAGCTGTTCCCTGTCACTCAAGTCCCCGAGCTGATATTTCACACAGCCTGTGAGTGATATTCATTATTATCCATACTGTCCCTCACGTAGCAGGAACCCTTCAGGAGGCTCGTCTTGTGGACCATACAGGTCTTTTAAAAAAACAAAAAGCAAAACAAAACAAAAAGCCACAACACCGAAAGAACGATATTGCCGCGTCCTCTTTTTGTGAGCGTTCACAATGCGCGCTTTGCGATGGATGTTGTGCGAAGAGCTAAACGCGACAAATGCTCACTTACTAAACCCCAGCGATTTTAAAGTGACGGGGAAAACAGTGAGGTCATTTTTATTGGTAAAATGGTTAGTGGTGTCACCTAGTGGTTGAATCGCTCAGACAAATGTGGTTTGGACAGGAGGCTGCGTTACTTAGCTCTGGTCCGTTTTATGGGGTGTATAGGGGCATAACTTTGAGCTGTCTTCATCACTTTAGTGGTGTATTAACAATGACATTTGGGGTTGTATTGCAGCATTTTGATTATTTATGCTCATGTACATTTACGGCATTTATCTGACGTTCTTATGTAGAGTAACGCATTCAATAACTAAAGGGACTGGAACAATCTGAGGTTATAGGGCCTCAATAGAAGTGTTAGTGCTGGAAGTATGATTTTGATTTAAAACCATGAACTTTTGGGCTGCAGGCTAGTGTCCTACCACTTCGCCACCCCAAAATGTCTAATGTATAACACTGTGCTTTATCAGGTCTTATGTCTCATTTAGGTTTAGAAAAATGGCAGTATGGACTCTGAATGAAAGCCAATGACAAACTAGTTAACCAGACCCAGGGGGGCGTCAGGTGATCCGAGCGGAACTTCTGGCATGTATCCAGACTGAGGCCGGGCCTGAGATCCACGTTCTGTGTAGAGAATCGGTTAATACATGAGCCATTAGGGGAGCGTGCAAATTGCGGCGTCAGCTGACTGGAATGTTGTGAATGAGTTGTTGGTTCCTCTTGCACTGGTCCACATGAGAGAGCTTTGAGACTGAGGGGGTCTGATGGCAGCTCTGGGAGGTCTGATGTTCTTTTTCTGCATTTTTCCCTTCCATTGCGTAACCTGCACTCATGATCCAGACTAGAGATTGTTTCAAATGTGGCTGGACTGTGTTTTGGAAAAAAGCTTTTAACTGCTGACTAATGGAGCTGTGCTTTGGAGACTGCGTGCGTGTGTTGGAAGAAAAAGGACCAGAGACCAAATTGTGTATCTTAGAAAACATCTTCAGAAACATTCCTTCTTCTATGCAGCCATTAGCAGAAAGAACTGACCTCGGCATTTAAATTTCTGCCTTATTTTTGCAACCAGGCTGGATTGCATTTAAATAAACACAGGAGCTTTTCTGTGTGTGAGCGAGTCTGTATGTGAGTGTAACTGTGTGTGTGAGAAGGATATTGTGCAGCTTCAAATCCACATCCACCCGCGCAGTAGCCATCAGGATATGTGCTGCCCAAGAGTGTGTGTGTGTGTGTGTGAGTGCACATAACCATGTTGATTTAATAGTTGATGGTGACGGTGCTACACAGAGACCTACAGTATTTTGGGTGGGAGGTGCTGAGTGTGTGTTAACCTCGGCAGTTTTGGCCCGAACTCACATACAGGCACGCACACCTTTGGCAGCATTTTAGACAAGTGTGAACAGAGGGAGGCAAAAAGCATATATGTGTATATATATATATATATATATATATATATATATATATATATATATGTGTATATATATATGTGTATATATATATATACATACATATGCACGGCGAAACCAGTGGCTTGTCGCAAATTTTCAAAATTGAGTTATGTTTTCGTGAAAGGGCATAAATCAACCTTCAAAACGATACCTGTATCGAATGAATTGGCCGACATATGACTGAGATACCAACATTCAAAGGAGTCGGGTTTCTCCTGTCACGCCAAGTGAGAAACTGAGAAATCTGCCTTTGAAGTTGACTATCGCCGTAGCACTCACAGACGCTTGGTGCGGTGGCGGCTACGCTTGCATTTACGGTAGCCTACGCTGCATTCACAGCCACACGGATAGCCTACCTGCGTTAGGTTAACTGAACTCGGGA
>JAVGVS010000009.1:575000-628116 GCA_032718565.1 Distichodus sexfasciatus | reverse complement strand
TATATATATATATATATATACTGGATAAGAGCTTCCTCCTGGCATCATCTGCTCTAATAGGTCAATTTTAACATTTTATAATATATGGAGTAAGATACAAAGCAGAATCTCAGACAGACATTGGGCGTTCCCTCTAAGGAAAGAACAGAACATTTTCGTAAGCAGTAGTTTTGGTGCCAAGATATTTTGGAACCATTAACCAAATGACCCTCATGAACCAGCTTAAAGGCAGTGCTGGTTTAAGCAGGTTTTCGGTTTACTATGCTTGCTAGTTTTTGAGTTATATGAATCAGCTAAGAGGTCTTCATCTCTCAAGGTCTGTTTTAGCTGTCATCGGTAGTAAATCACTAAATTTACATTTGTAGCATTTAGGTGCTCTTATCCCAGACAACTTCCACTTCTTAATTACAGGTCTAATTGGAGCAGTTTGGGGTTAAATGCCCAGAAATGTTTTTAGGCCCCCAAACTTATGGTCACAAGCACAAGCCTCTCAGACCTCCACTGTATTGCAAGTAGTCACACACTCATGGCATTTTCAGTTACACTCGGCACTGATGTAGTTTAAGAAGCTAATACTTTATTAAAACAGCTCTACTAATCAAGAAGAACAGCAAATGAAAGAAAGAGGTTCCCAACCATAGGGATAACAACAGATGCTACTTTTGGCTCGTCACCAACTGAAGATGGTCCATAAACACCTAAAGATGTGTTGGAAGACTTGAAAATGGGTTTGGTGCCAAATCAGCTTGGCACGCTCTAACCCAATAGCATCAATTATAATCTATGCTATTCTATGCTAGTCATTTTTCAACAGTCCTCACAGCTACACAACAAACAGTAACTTATGGAAACCCGTCTCAATGTTTATTTTTCGAAACACTAATGACCATGTGACTCGGATGTTTGGGGTAATTTGCTGTGATAAGCTGTATCAAGAAATGGAGGCTAATGATTTAGCACTCTCAGGCAGACAGCTGCCATACTGTTACACAGTGAAGATGAGATGGAGGCAAATAGGCTGGCGGACGTGCAACGTGTCGAAACAACCGCACTGTAACGGCTGCTGAGCTGATCAAACTCAAGACCTGACAGATGAGGAGCAGCCGTCTATCTGGGCCGTGACTCACTGTTTGGCATGAAGACAGCAGCTCTTTGTAGATTGTGGGCTGTGTAAACGACATATAGGATGCAGTGAAATATAGGGCTGAATTTACTTTTTGAGATTTGATGTTCTTTATGAAGTACACTTACATAGCATCTCACTAACCCCAGTGCAATTCTTTCAACCATCTCCAAGTCAACTTTTAACCTTCTCCACTTGCACTGCAGTCATTTTACATTGCACTGGGGTATAATGGTTTGATTAACTGAATCCCAGTGCTGGTCGCCATAAGGTTTGACTTCTTGGAAGAGTCTAAAAAACTACAGATGAGCCTCTAAGCAAGACCCCTAACACTAATTTACTCCAGGGAGATATTCCCTATAATAATAGTGGATAATAATTCTGTCTTGATATTTTTGGATTGCTCTTGGTGACAATTTAACAATCTAGTGTAAAATAATCATCTCCATGTTAGAAGTTACGGCTCTGAATCAGAATACTTCCTATACCAACCACTACCACTGGGTTCTGAGACTCTTAGGTCGCCTCAGGGAGCAACACAGAATGATCTGAGGTCTGATTTTTTACGTAGATTTCTCTTCTTTTCTAAGAATTATTCTCATGTGCATTTTATCACATTCTTAGCCCTAAAAATGGCAACGGCGGTTTGGCTGTGCAGTCCTAAATTTAATCAAGACACGCTTCCTCTATCTCTCTCTTTCTTTCTCTCTCTGAACGCAAAACTGAATTAGCAGGTACAAACAGCCACACATTAACATGCCAAAGGAAGGCTTTTGTGATCACCTTTCATGCTTACTTCACCAAGCCAAATGAAATGTACCGTGCACTGATCTCAAAAGTTTACCCACACTAAAATTAACCCTCCAGCAGATATAATAGATGCCAGTCTCAGCTCTGGCTCTGCAGGTTTACTCGAAGAAATGCATCTGCTGCGCACAGGACGGATGACATGCTCGTAAATTTACTGTGGTTTGCTAATGAGTGCTTGGGGCTTTCCAGCAAGCAAGATCTTAACAGGGATTTTATTGTGTACTTTTTTGCACTGGTAAAAGTATGAGAATTTAATTGCATGCATAGTGATGAGGCTGTAAAGAAGAACCATGTGTGTTTATATTCATAACACCCCACCACACACACACACATAGCATAGGCATAGCGCCATTATCTTAAATCATTTGCTCGTGAAAAGCAACATGTGATGGCTTGTCTGTTTGTATGTATATGTATCTTTCTCTCTCTCTCACACACACACATACGGAATCTGTTTCTGGGCCTTTGACATCTGGATGGGCAGCTAAAACCTTTACCTTTCAGCAATGAGCTTGTTAATCTGCAGAGTCAGCCTGATACAGATCATTATAAGTTACATTCCCATGTTCTCCATCTAAACACACACTCTCTTTCATTCTTTCTCTCTCTCTCTTCTGCATTCTCGTTTTCCATCTGCAGTACATTAACTGATTTGTTTAAAGGGGTCTTCGCAGAACGGACTCCAACAAATAAACGCATGCTCACAGTGAAAATACACAGGAAACTCTTTCGCGACTCAAACCAATAAACTGTGGCCTATTAGTCCATGCCCCCCCCACTGCTCTACCTTCACCATCTTTGTTAATATTCTTAAATTTAATCAATTTGCTTAAATGTATTTGTTGTAGCATAATTTGTATCTTAAATATATTTGTTGTAAAGTCATTTGGGGTTAAACCAGGTTACGTCTGCACAGCATATGGTACATAGTTCACCAATACAACCTGTTCTTTATACAGCTAAACTTAAAGAAGTGTGTTCTACCCCAGAGGAGCAACCCTCTCCATCGATGCCACTGTGGGATCTTGATACAGTGATCCGTTAAAAACCTCATCTACCTCATGTCCTGTGACATTGCTGGTTGTCCTGTTTCCTGTACTGTACAGAAATAAAAATCCCCAAACTTCACATTCAAATTTGCAAAGTTTTTTATGCACATGTATGACACTTGTGTTGCATAACACAAGTCAAAAAATGTTGAGAAGTGGGTTTACGCCTTTTAAATTGCTCCATCTGCTGTTGCATGTAAGCCATAGTTCAAGCGGAGAACATTGTAAAGTGGTTATGACGCATTAGGGTATGTAAAGCTTTGTAAATGATGGGAAAATGACTGAGTTTTGGCAGAGAGATAGATCAGCATCCTCTAAGGGACAGGGTCATTAATGTGGATAGGCTAGTTTTGCTTCTCTGGCCTACATTCTTCTTTGGGGAGAAAAGAAGAGACAGTAATTACCTTCCAAAAGGAGGTGATTCAAGATAGCGCTCAGAGTTGTGCTGTTTACCATGACAAATCCAGCTCTCTGTTTTAGTCTGTACCCTCTAGAGAATCTGCCTTCATTATTCAGACTGTACCAGACATCTGAACATGAAATCTAGTATCTGTGGAAATTGTAGAAATTGAAAACATTTTTCAATATGTACTTTATAATAATGCTGATAATGTGCTCTTATGTTATGCACATTTATGTCAAGGGTTTTAACTGTACTGGTGATTGCATATGCTGTTTGTCCCCTTGTGCAATTTTAAGTCCTTGCTGTTGACTACAGTAACATATCCCGGGTGTAAATCAGGGTCTAATTTGGTTAGGCCATAACCCGATTCGAGTATTGGCACTATTTTGAACACAAGCCAAGCGCAGAGGCTCCCAACTGTGTGGCTCTGAGGCTGTTGGAGAGGCTGCAGTGTCACCATAGTTGTTGGAGTACTGCTTTCAGCTTTGCTCTGGCAGCCAAATGTGATACCTTCTCGCTTGTAAACTTAAACGGCAGGACTCTGTCTCATGAGTTTTTGCTCTGTCTTCCGAATGCAGAGCCTAATATCATTAGTGATCAAAGCTGGACTTATTAGGAGCAGATGGGTTGTGTGGTTTAGGAAAGGGTTTGGATGATTGTAATTAGCAGATGTGGAGGTAAGGGCTCAGGAACTGGCTCTGGGAGAGGTAGTGTTGGGTGGTCTGTTCCTCCTGGTGCTGGGGGTTTTTCTGACCATGGATGTAAGAATGTAGGGAAATAGTACAAAGAACTAAAAGTAAATGACATCTTCAATGATTGGAGGACATTGAACAGAACAAGAATGTTTTCTGCGGAGTCGTGCAGTCTGCAAAATCCATGCTTTCTTCTACTGAAATACATCAGTTAACAATGTTAAATGAGGATTCCAAAAGGACTTTCTTTAAAGTAGGGTTCTTGATAGGCTTGGGAGTAAAGCGAGAGGGGGAGCGGCAGGGAGGACCTAGAGCGAATGTGATTATTTTGTTACGCCAAGTTCACTTGACAGGAGTGACATGTTCCAACCTTCCATTAAAGTTTCCATTTGTCTTTAAGGGACGCACACTCAACATCCTGACTGTATATTTGGACATGCATGAATGTGAAGTGGAGAGAAAGAAAGAGATGGGGGAAGAAAGGGGGATTGAAAAAAGACATGGGTCATCTCCACATGGGTCATGCATATGCAACTCAAATGGGGTGTAGCATACATACAGCAGAGTACCATACTACGGAGATAGGCCCAGCATTTTAACATAATATGGTGGTGCAGTGTTCTGAGTGTCTGAAACCATGTTTTAGCAACCGAGTTCAACTGACCAATGACTGTAAAGCCTGGTCCTGGCCAGTACTCAGATTCGAGACCAACTAAGAAAGCTAGGTTGCTGTTGGTCAGACCACTAGGGGGCACAGTTTTGTGGTCTGTGTGGATCCGAAATGCCCCCAAATGTCTCCATTTTGTCTGTTTAGAATGTTCTGTCTCTAGAAAAGCTCTGCATACATGTAACATTAATTCATTAATTCCTTCAAATCCCATGTGAGTTCACTATATGGTGTACTTATAAAGGTATGCACGCATAAAATAAAGAATCCTGAATCTTGAGACCCTTTAATTTGCCTTTAATGGCTCCTTGTGCTGTCATAGTTGCCATATATGTTAGTTTTCAGTTAGCGAAACACAATGTATATGCCCCATAAGGATGGTTTGTGTGTGAGTGTGTGTGACATGCCTTGAATTGCATTTTTTATACAGAAAAAATCAGAAATTCAGTTTTTTGGCACTGTGTTGTAAGACTGTACGGTGGTGCCGTTGACTCAGGGTTCATCCTGGTGCAGGGCCTCATGTGACCAGAATGTGTTGGCAGTTCCTGGAAGATGAGGGCATTGATGCCATTGATTGGCACCCATGTTCCACGTACTGTACCGTGTAAAACAGCTTTATCCTGGTCCAGCAAGATCCATTAGAAACTAACAGCAGTCAGCGTAGCAATCTGTATAGAGATCAGCAGCACCTTTCTATTGGAACGGAACAGAGTAAAAAGGTTTTTAGCTGCGTTGGTCTGAGAACTATAAAAGAGGGTGAGTCGAAGGTCAGCGCGATAATAAAATAAGATGGCTGGTGTGCATGCAGCACCTAGCTGCTAAGTGTGGAAGCCCCCCGTTAATGTGCCCCTTTTTTTCTTTCTGTCCTCCGGGCACTGAAGCCTGTGATTACAGAGGAACGTTGGGCTTTTTTTATATCATCTTTTACGGCCCTATTCTACTGTCACGGAGGTGTCTTGATAACACCCCTACGCAGCTATTAAGTCTTGGCACGCAGGTCGTTGTTTTATGACCCGGAATCTCACTTGAGTCCGGTTATTATGCTGCTCAGCAACTCTAAATATTAACACGGAGCTGTGAAAACCACAGGCCCGTCCCTTGCGGTTCTATTGTGCCTCAGAGCAACGTACAAAGGGGAACAAAGTCAGTGCCAACACGGCCACGTTTGGGTGCGAAGCGTCAGCGCCATTCAAATTCGAGACAGTCAGGTTCTGAATAGGTCCTTAACGGGTTGCTAGATGTGCATTTAATAGGTGATAAAGGCGACGGTCGTGTGAGAGATGGACTTGGATTTGAACCGGTCTTAAAGGTACGCACTGGGGCATGACGCGG
This sequence comes from Distichodus sexfasciatus, assembly GCA_032718565.1. Classification (NCBI taxonomy): domain Eukaryota; kingdom Metazoa; phylum Chordata; class Actinopteri; order Characiformes; family Distichodontidae; genus Distichodus; species Distichodus sexfasciatus. The sequence continues at coordinate 622,040 of JAVGVS010000009.1, read as the reverse complement.
TCTGAGGATCATCTTTACTGACGTCAGTTTTGTGGTTCCACGGTATGGCTGAGGTTAGGATTTAAGGCTGGAGAATCATGTCTCAGAGCAGTACACAAAAGAGAGATCTGTTCCAGAGTGAGGTAATGGGGGATAAAGAGAACAAATGTGAGGTAGATGGAGATAATGTAATACAGAGTGCGGCAGAGTGGGTAGGACGAGCGACACTGTTAGGCCCTAAAGAACAATGCTTTGATTATCCTGTTGTCGGGACACGTTGAATACCTGCACACCTTGATCAGGGCTTTTTGAGGTCGCGGGCGGTTCTGATTTGAATACAAATGCCTAATTAGAGTGTGGTGATGGACAAGGTGCCGTTGGAGCAGTTGTGGGAAATGGTGCGACATTCCTGCGTGCAGGTGTGAGGTGTCGTTTGCCAGGAAGCCTTTGCTTTGAATAGCAAAGGCATGTTCTGCAGAATAAATTCTTGAATTGTATTCTTCTTCCGAAGGTAAAATATGCATTTAGACTTTAAGCAAGCCCCCAAAATAACAGCAATATCAAATATCTTCTCCAGTGTGTGTTTGTATATGAATACAGTACAGCAAGGATATGTCACAGGTGGCAAAAATATTTTACACAAACATGCTGTGTTAAAACTCATTTGATTAACTTATTTGTATTGCCCATTATTTTTTATTTGTCCAGCATTATTAGGACCCAGAGATCCTTTCATTATCATTTTGATAATGTTAATTTTCACATATCCAAACCTCAATTACTTCTCCACAGCCTAGAATTTAAAGCAGATCATTCCCACAATTTACTTGGAAACCCTCTGATCAAGCCATACATTCCAAAAGGTGTGTCCATATTTTATGGTAGCGTATACTGTATGCATTATCTCTGCTCATCATTCAGAATATAAACTTGATGGTTTTGAACTTACTCACACTGACACGGGCATGTTATTGTTAGCTCTCCTGCCAAACCTCTTGAATGTGATTACAGCAACGTTCTGTCTGTTGTTCTCATTATCCCAAGAACCCAAGCACCTTTTTTGAGTGCTTGATGAGTTGATTGGGCCCATTTAATGAGCTCTGGGACGTTGACCATTACAGTGCAAAAGCATTTTCTTTGCACAAGTTTCATAGGTGTTAAAAAGTTCTTTTAAAGAATACACTATGTATTTGACTCACTAGCAAAATGCACCAAAAAGTGTCTAAAATATCCTAGACGTTCTTATATAAAGCTCCACATGGTGCCTTCTAAGCGTAAATGTTGGCGGTATTTCATTTAGGACGAGTTTAAGACGAGTGGAGGGATCCCAGTGTGTGCGCAGGGGTCAAAGGTTGGTGGAAAAAAAAGCCTCATTTGTTAGGTAGCACTGACATGTGAATACAGCAGGACGGTATCCTTTTTTAAGCAGATGTCAATTGGCGTGGCAGTGCGGTGAAATATGTGCTATCTCGTATAATGGCCTGGCGAGGGAAGGTCACCTTGTTTTACAAGTGGGAAAGGAGAGGATGTCCAGCGTAGGTGCTTAGCACGTAGCGTCCACTTCCTCAAGATAAAGACGAGGTGGTCAAGCCGGGCTGCTGGTGATAGGAGAGAGCTTAATGTTCTTAGAGGAAACAGGAAGGGCCGTGCTCTTCAATCCTTCAGCACACTTTTAACGCACATCCACTACTATCCCCCTCCCCCAACCCTAACACAAATACTCACACACACACACACACACACACACAAACACTCGGACAAACAGTTTTACACCTTTACATGAAAACGAGACATACCTGATATTTCCTCGTTCACTCTTGTCTTCTCATTAGGGCTTCAATGTACATAAGGAGCTTTTTTCAGGTGCTTGATAAATTAAAGGTGATGATTTCATGACCTTTAGAACACTGAGTTGGTTTGCAACAACATGCACAGGGGTGTACATTTTATGTAACATTCTTTCCTTTTTACATTAACATTGTGGCAGATGGTCTGATACAAAATGACTTCTACTCCCTAGCTACAGGGATAGTCTCCTTTAAATGTTAATCGGCAAAATCCGTAAAACTTGAGATCAAAATTTAACAGCGTCAAGAAATTCAGTCAGTGATGGCCCTCACATACCTGAATGCTTTTAGAAGGCAGTGTTCCAAAAATAATTTGTAAAAAGGAATTTGCTATAATGTTTCATATCTTGTTCTACTTATTAACATTGTCCACTATCCAGTGAGAAAGCAACCCGGAACCGACCAGTGATATCACTGACCTGCTGCTGTCATTTGAACTCTTTACCAGCTGAACCACAACCAGATCCAAACTTCCAAATGCTGATTTAGCTTCCGAGCGCAGCTGAATTCACTGAGTTTATTTTGTCTGGCTTTTGAGCTTCCATTAGCTCAGACTCATTTGACATTCAGACGCGTTGGTCTACGGCTTAAAAAAGTCCTTCGCCTCGGTCTCCCTGGCGATGGCAGGGCGGCGTGTCGGGTGAGAGCTTTTGTGGACGAAACAATCGCGAGAATGCATTTGTCATGTGGCTTCACGTCGAGCCTGAGAGGCTTTTAGGGCCCTTATCGTGATCAATGATCTGAAGCATTTATCACAGACGGCCCTAATTTGGTTTTATTTTCTTCTAACCGTCGACCTCGCTTGAGCTGCGGGTTTTCGTGTGGATTCCCAAAAAATGAGGAGCCTTTGCTTGACAGATTTTTAAGGTGATGCATGAAGAACAATGTGTACTTTAGTAATGTAGTCAGGACAGTGGGCGCTGAAAGAGCACTAAGGGTCGGTCTTGGGAGGGGGAGGGATTGATTGAAATGTCACTGAGCACTCGTGAGAACTGACCGCTCGTAATGATCCCACTTTTAATTCCCAATAAAAAAACACGCCACCAATGCCCCCGTTTGGATGAATGTTTTGTGGAATTACAAGTTTGTATAAATTGACTTACATTTACTCAGAAGCAATAACTTTACCTCATTAATAACTATTAATCCATTCATAAAATGATGCATGTTATTCTTTATATTAGAAATGAATGATTAATTATTAATGGCAAGCTGCTAAAAACAGTATAGTGAAATGTTTAGGAGCGCAAACCTAAAATTGCTGAGTCAACCGCTCAATACATGGACAGTTCTCTGACATGAGGAATGTGTGTGTGTATGTGTGTGTGTGTGTGTGTGAGAGAGAGAAAGAAAGAGTGAGAGTGTATGTGTTTGGACTGAGGGGTGACTCCGGAGGGTGTGTTTGAAGTACAGTGGGAGGGCTGAGCTTCGGGGAGAGGGGGCCGGCCTCAGGGTGTTAGCAGAGTGAAGTGAGGCGCTGAAGACACGCACACACAGTTACACACACGCCAAACGCAGTCAGCGGGGGCATGAGAGACAAACCCGAGCGGCGCTTTTACGTGTTCAAATATTTGAATCAGACGTTTTGCGACCACCGCCGATAAAGGAGCTCTTCGTCTGGAATCGGACCCAAAAAAAAAACCCGGATGAGTGTAAAGAGGAATTTGAGACTTCTATTTCCAGCAAGCACTTCTGTCGACATCGTTAGCAGCAGGAGAATTTGCCGGCTTTACTGAGATGCATTATACTGAGGTAAGACAGTTTGAGTTTACATTTTGGGCGTTTTAACACAACACGCCATTGTCCGGTTTAAGAAGCAGGTGTGGAAACGTAGAAAACCAAATCCTGTTTTTTTGTGATCATTTGTTGAATTTAAAGGTTTTGCCTGTGAGATGTTAAGTTGCATAGGAAAGAGATAATCTCCGTCATGCACAATGCAGGTTTTGGTTTTAACCTGCTCGGGCACATGCTTGAAGAAGAAAATAATTGCAGTTCACATAAAATATTTATTTTTTATTTCTGGTTGAACTAATTACTAGGTAATTACATGTACACATTAATTAATAAATTGTTAGTTTGGAAAGTATTCATCATTCTAGAATGATTTGTCTTCTTTGACATTGTTCATCCTGTGAAGTGACTGCTGCACACATACACAATACATCATTTTGATGATGCTTAAATGATTTATGGTGTATATCAACATTGCAAGTGAAGCAGAAAAACTATTTGTCCATTGCTTGTTATTTTGCGTGTGCCTGTTCCATCTTCGAAACACACAGATCCCATGAAATGTGTTTGCTGGTGGTCTCTCTTTGATATCAGCAGGATGAGCTCATTTGGTCTTAAAATAACACCTTGGGGTCAGCTTAGTTCAGCCTTTTGACCATTTTGGTCTTCTGATCTTACACACCCGAGGTGTAGTAGATTTTTAGGGAAGTGCGTCTGCATAGAAAAGAAAAAGAACTTCTTACTCTGTAGACATTTTTGAGTGTGAACCATCCTCATGTGTATTCATTTTTGAATTGTACTTTACACAGACATGTAAAGACAGTCAAGTCAAACGGGCTAAGCGTAGAAAAGAGAAAATGAAAAAATAAATCAAAAATAAAGGAGGGAAAGGATAAGTGTGAACCATGGCTTCTTGAATTTTATCTGACCGCATCTGAACAAAACTTATGGAAAGTGAGAACTACCAGAATGATCCTTTCTCACCAAGTAGCAACAAGCATTGCACATCACAGTGGTGCTGGTGAAATGATATTTCACGCATCACTGTCATACCCAAGTTATTATTAATGCATCAAAATACTCACTTATTAATTTACCAGAAGTTAATTTATCATTTGTAGGTCTTTGTAAAGAACTTTGACAAGGACGGAATTAATCTCGCAAACCCTGAGGGTCCATATATGACTTGTTATAACACAGAAAGGAAAAACTGCCAAGAAGAGCTGCTTTTATTCAGTGATCATCCTTTATTTATTGATTATACTGTTAGTTAACTTTACAATATGTATAACTTGCATTATTAACTGTATTATTAATTAGAGGCCTTATTATAAAGGACCTGGAGATTTATGTTGTCATCAAAAAAGCTGTTGTTATTAAAGTTGTTATTACAGCACAGTCAGATTGTTATTACTAGTGTGTTGTAGGTATGTCAGATAAAGCGGAAAAAAAACAAACCCCTGTATAACATGGTACAGGGTTCAAAAGGTTTTGTGCCAATCACCGCCAAGAGTGTTTTTACCCACATCACCACACACCCCTGCATGCTGCGCCGGTTTGTTTAATCTCAGCTTCAGGTTGAGAGCCTGCAATCCCAAGTCTGAAGCGAGGCGGTTTCCTAAGCGGTTTCTATTCAAGAGAGCAATTTTCAGCCCCTCGCTGGCCACTTTCTCCCTCCTCAGATGTGCCGGGTGAAAAGTCACAGCTGCAAACACATCTGGAAGGTGTTTGCCCTGCACACTTGTTGTGACTTTTTTGTAAAAAAAAAAAAAGAAAGAAAGAAAAAAGACAGAGCGCGTGAGCACGGGAGAGACGCCTTCCCTTTAATGTTCCTTTCCTGCAGGGGCTGCGCTTTGGAGAGTGGGGCAGGGCACAGCAGCCCTGTTTTTATTTTGCCACAAAGCCACACATTGTGTCAGTGCCAGAGAGTGACAAGGTGTAACGTGAGCGCCTGTGTATGTTGGCTCTGGAATTCGCCGGGGCTGCTTCCTATGTAGCGGGTTGGGTTGAGGGAGAGAGAGAAAGGCTGTTAACAGGATATGTCATGCTTTTTAAAAGGGCCACACCTTTAATTACCTCGCCAAATAAATATTACTAAACCAATTTAATCTTCCCCGTGGCACACTTCTATAATCAGGTTCCGATGAAGTCCTGCCGATGAAGTCTCGTGTACAGTGGTGTATAGTACTGGACTTATTATATTTCTTTTCGGTTCTTAAGTATTAGTTTTTTTATCAGTATTAGCTTATCTCTCACTTCAGTGCTCTGAGGTACTTAAGGCTCGTTTTGGTGACTGATTGTGGGTTCGAATCTCAGGGTGGTCTGGAAGACAAAAGCAATGATCTTTATCTCAAGAAGCTTCAGAGAGACTGTCCCTGTAATTAGGAGATGCAAGTCATTCTGGATAAGAGCATCTGATAAATGCTATCAGAGCAAATTTACACTAATAATAAAAGTAGTATCTTTTACTCCTGTAACACAGCCGTTAAAGATTGCATACATTTTTTGGAAACCTCCACTGACCTGATTTTTTGTAACCGATTGTCCAAAATTCTTGCACCTCGCAAATATTGCATCTTGAAATCATGTTCCAGTTATTCTGTCCCAAAATGAGTAGGGATTTGTGCCACAGCCTGGTCCCCATCACTTTTTTATTAATGAATTTTTGAAAAGCAAGGAATCACTTAACTTCAAGACCTTTAGTCAAGTATTTCTTTAAACAACTAACACTTACTGATAACAGCAAAATGCTTTTCAAACTTACATACTGTTAATATGAGATACTGAAGTCGATTTATTCAAGTAGTGTTCTAATGGATGACTTTTGATATTTTCTGGAGTCATTTAGGTTGTAAGGAATCTTTACTTTTAGTTCAGTACAGGTTTTTAGATACCACTGACTTTATATTCTAATGTAACAAGACAAGCAAGCAGCCTTTGCATGCCATTCTAAAGAATCGTGGAAAAAAGTTCACATTCGTTTTATGCGTGACTTTTTTATTGATGTATAATACCTGTCATATGTTAAGCTCAGATCTTGCCGGTGTGCTGCATCTCTAATTACATGGTGCAAAGGTTTTAGATACGATTCTTTTCAGCCAAGTGTGATAAGCCTCATTTCCATTTGAATGTAGAGATGTGGTCAGCGTGAAAGCATTAAAGTAGGAAATGAGGTAGGAACTTATCTCTAAAATTGTGGCCGAATTTGCATTTCCATTTTACTCAGATTGCAGTAAGTCTATTAAACAGAGTGGTTTATTTATGTCTGGATAATAAAACAAATACAAATGTTTGATTTTTTAAAAATATTTTATTCTATTTTTATTAAGGAATTATGCAAGGAAATTCAGCTCCCAGGGGCTTGTAAAACTCAGATTTGGACTGATTTGCAAATCAAGGGACACAAATGCAAAAGAAGTGTCTTTTTCAGCACCTAAAGACGTGAGCTCTGTTATGTGACACAAAACTCTAAGGTACTTGAGTGCAAAGATAAGAAAAGACAGAGAATGACAAATGTGTTTAATCTTTTGACGTATGCTTTAGTATCTTATCTGCATGTAAAGGCTTGACCTGAATAGCAAGCAGCTTCCCACTGTAGTCTTTCTCAGATCTAAACTTGCTGGTCAGCCACTGTCACAATGGGTAAAGAGATAAGAGAACTCCTGCCAAATCACACAAATCTTCCCATATCCCAGCTACACTTTCCTGTGGTGTTTATGAAGTGTTTAAGTGTCACACTGGTATGTCCAATAAGTGCATATAATTTGGATCTGGGCAGATAATGGCTGTTAGAGTGGCTGTCAAGAGGAAGTATAAAAAATAATGACCATTTTCTTTGCCTTTTTACAGCGCCCCCTTCTGATGACTCTAGAGTCAGCTTCGCCTTTCCGGCCCGTCACCAGGACGCTGAATATGGATCCGCGAGGAGCCAAGATGACACTGGGCTTCCAGAGAAGCTCCACGTCTGACGACGACTCTGGCTGTGCCCTGGAAGAGTACACTTGGGTCCCTCCAGGCCTGAGACCTGACCAGGTACAAGTTTGCTGGTTCAAGTTTGTCGACTTATGCTGTTTGTAGACTGCATGCCATTTATCAAAACTATGAGTCCCAGAAAGCTGGATTTGAGCAAAAATTGAAGGTAGACACTATGTTAGTCGACAGATTTTTAATTAACATTTGAGCTGCTCATGTCTGGACTATATCTTGGAGTCCAAGTGACAACCAGAAGAGAGGAAGAATTCAACATGAAGCAGATTGTTGTCACTTATAGAAATCTGCCATATTAGATGAGGGTAGTAACCATGTTAAGAAGGAAGATGAGTTATCATTTCCGTGTTTGCTGGCACAGGCATGATAGCTGCCCTGCGAATGAATGTTTCCCACCATGTTGTCCAAATTCATATATTTTAGGCTACCAAAACCACCTGCTTTAGTTTAACTTTTTATTTATTATCCTCCCAATACAAATCTTATCTCACAGCCTTTCATCTTAGATCAGACCTTTACATTTATGAGATTAATCACAGCTGTTATCAAGAATGCCTTACTATTCCTAAGTACTTATGGTTAAGGGCCTTTCACAGGGGTCTAATGGTAGTAGATCTGGCAGTAGGAGTTATATTTGAACCTACATACTCTTGGTCCATACTGTAGGTGAGTAGTTTGAAATAAACAGGGGACTTTAGGGGGTAATGACCTAGCTGTGACACAACTGACGATGAACCAAGAGAATATAAGGTTCAAGTCTGGTATCAAGCACCAGTGGGTCTCTGAGCCAGGCCTTTCTTTACCCTATAAGTTGCTCCAAGGAGTTCCTGAAGTTAGGTCGCTATGTTTAATTAATAAATGCTGTTAATGTGCATTTACCTTTGCTGATACCAATATTTGGAAAGAGCTCTACATTTTGGTAAATCTCTATTTTTGAATTCAATTTAATGCCTGTTTCCATTATATTTTTCATTTTTATTTTTTTGTACATATTCCTTTGTTGCATGCCCAGTGGCTTCATTTTCTACATTTGTACACCACATTAGGGCAACTTCCATTGCTTTAAAATGTGCCCTGTAAATCAAGCTGACTTGACTTGACTGCAGGCATCCAGTTTTAAGCCCAACCCAAGTGAGTGAAGTCATCCGTGGCAAAATGCTTAAACTAACTACTGCCAAACTCTGGCATGAATACCTAATGCCTTGTATCCAAAAATACCTGAGTGACAGCATGATGATCTGCTCTCCAACAGCAAGACTTTCATCTGAGAAATGGCAATTAGTCTGTTTATGCTTGCTGGGGAAAAAAACTAGAAACTATATTTAAGTTTTGCCAACTTTAGGGATGCAATCAAGAGTAATGCAGTCTGTAAGAATAAACCTTCATTTGATCAATTAATAGGGGTGTACCATACAATACTGATATCGGTCAGATACGACTCAAATAGCTGGATTTGGGATAATGGCGCAATCTGCACCATTGAAGTGGCCCTGGACAAGAGTGTAATAAAAGAATGATCTGTATCAGCACTCAAAAAGTCTTGTCTTCTACATCCCATTAGGAGAATAAAAAAGATTTTTTGAGAAAATAGGTCACACAGATTCAACGGTTAATAATTAGTTGCAAGCGTCAGGCTTGGACTTGCGTGGCTCATCGTTGTACGCGTCTCAATGCAACCATTAAGACAAACTCCTATTTGCTCCTGCTGTGTCGATTCTGAGAAACGAGAGTCGAGCCCGTATCCGGAGGCTACATGGCACTTTCCCAAGGCAAGGTGGGCGGGCCGCTCGTGCACACTCATACACACGCACGGAAGCAACGAGGAGCAGTAGAAGGCTGAGGAAGAAAAGACTTGGAAATTAGTATCGTGTCTATTTTTCTCACCTTCCCTGCCTTGTGCAAAAGTGCAAAACCATTCATATTGGAAGGAGCAAAATTGGCATCGCTTCTCCCTTGAGTCGCACGAGGAGATGAAGTGAAGTTATAATTGCAGGTCTAGAAAAATGGCTCGAGGAGCAGGAGCGTTTAAGAGGGGATTTTACACCAATTCGTATGACACCTCGACGCTACGCCCACCCGTAAACAGGCCGCATTCAACGCCCGGGTGATACTTACAAGTGGGACATTCCAGTGCGCATCTGGATCCGCCTTAAAAGTGCTTCTTGCCCCATAAATATCCCTCATGACATTTTAAACTGCTTTACATGAGACAATGATACTTCAGACCCCTCCCTATTATAGAGACAGACGGGGGAACCTTATATGAGCACTTGAGTATTGTAGGACAAACTGACTCTAAACTAATTCCTCTTCTCTCTCCCCTCTCTCTGCGTGTTTCCCCTCAGGTCCAGCTCTACTTTTCCTACCTGCCAGAGGAGAAGGTGCCGTATGTCAATAGCCCGGGAGAGAAACACCGCATCAGGCAACTCCTCTATCAGCTTCCACCTCATGACAACGAGGTATTGAACATATGCAAAACTCTCAAAAACTCACACATTGTATTTTAGTGATATGTTAAGTAACTCACAACCCATGTCTGTGTCTGAGAATAGTACCAAGAGATATTTTTACTTCACATTGACTGATCTGACCATCAACTGTAGACCTGCTTGTCCTTATGAATGTCCAATGTCGGATGGCATCTTTTCCCAGTTCTCAGATTATTCTCAGATGAAGTTCTTATACTACTTCAAATGTGCATTTTTGTTCTAGACGAAAAACTATTGCATTTTTGGCTTCTACAGACAAAATGATGACTGGAAAAAAGCATCTGTTAGTTTATATACATTATTAGTTATGAGAAGGCATGAATGATGTTTGACTGTAGAGCATCTGTAGAATTTCTCTGGAATGGAATGTAGAATGCTTACAGAATATAGAGAATTAATATAAAATATTTCTGTAGAGATTCTGTAGAGCTGGGCTTGTGACCAAAGACTAGAATCTTCTAAAAGGCTTATTATGTCTAGAAAGTTCCAAAGACCCAGTCTGCTTAAATTAGGACAAAATAACCATTATTAAAGCGAAAAACTAAACTATTTCAAAACTAAACTATTTTTTAAGAGATGTTATCTAAGGGGTCCCATCTTCATCCTCCTCTGTGCATGCTCTTGAACAATAAAACACTTCTCCTACTAATTTTTATGGTATTTTCCGTAAGAGTCAGTGCTCCATAATAGGGAAAATTCCCAGGATTGCTGTGATCCTCACACAGACTTTGTGTGGCCCGAAGCTGTACTCAAAGGATGGTGTGACACAGCTGTTTACCTCACAGACCTGTTTGTTTGTCTCTTGTCTTCTTTTATCAGTCTAATGACTTGCTCATAAACACTGGGCTTGATTTGTGTACTTTGGCGCTCCACTAATCCAGGCCAGAAAAAAAAACAAAAAAGCCTCGACCATCAAAAGATTTCTTTTGTCGGCTTGACTTTGGAAAATATTGAGTGGAAGTGATCGCATTGCTCATCTGGTTTTGATCCAGCTAAATAAACCATCACTTTTGACTCTCTTCTCAGGTCCGATATTGCCAGTCTCTGTCTGAGGAAGAGAGGAGGGAGCTGCACATGTTCAGTGTGCAGAGGAAGAGGGAGGCGCTGGGTAGGGGGACTCCCAAACTGCTGCCCAGGGCCTTGCAGCACACCATTTGTGAAAATGTAAGTACCTGTGGCTTACAAACCACAAACCTGAAGAATTAGGGCTTATTAGCATGAAAAGTACAATAATGGCGTAGGGTAGTGGTGGTCCAGTATTAACCACGAGATTGTGGGGTCAAGTCTGGCCATTCTACCACCTGTACTACCACCATTTGGCCCTTCAGCATGACTGTTAATCTAAATTGCTTCGGGGCCCTGCAGTGGTAGTGATGGTGGTAGGAGGTGGAATAAAGTAGTGGTTTGATGTTAAGATACTCGAGAATGTCACATGGTCAAGTCCTTAAGCAAGGCTATTAAGCCCATGTTGCACCAGGGAGATTGTCCCTGGAATTAGGAAATAGAAGTCAAACAAAGGGAATCAAAGTTCTCAAACAAAGCCGCATTGTTAAGTAAAGGCATAGTCATAATAGGAAAGTACAAATCAGCAATCATAAGGGAGCATCAAAAATGAAAGGTACACAGTCAAAAGCAGAAAAGACAACCAAGCAAACACTTGTTATGCAAGCAAGAATATACTGGCAATTCTTTGCAAGGAAACATTGAGAACAAAGAGATATTTATACAGAAAATAGCTTTGAATTAAAGTGAATTGGAATATAAAAATGCCATGCTCACTGAAGATCCTAAAGCCGGGTTCAGAAGTGGAGTTTTGTCTTTTCCACTGCAAAAGGAACCAGAAGCTTTGGTTCTGTCATTTGCATTGAAGGCACAGCGCACAGTGCACCACAACAAAATGTGACCTCTGCATTTGACCCATTCGTGAAGAAGCAGACATGGGCAGTGCCCCCGGGGAGCAGTGCTTAGGGACGATACCTTCCTTTGGAGGACCTCAGTGGTACCTTTATCGGCCTGGGATTCAAACCGGTAACCTTCCGGTCACGGGGTGCACGCCCTAACCGTTGAATCATTTGGACAAATAAAAAATTAACTAAATTTACCTTCGCTTCCTTGTGGTTCCTGAGCTTTGGATGTGCGATGTCAAGCAGCTTAGTCAGATGTGGTCACTTATAAAGAGAGACAGGACTAGAGTTGCGTGTCCTTATGGTTATTCTTGGACAAAGTATCTTTATGGTTCATCTGACTCCACTTATCCATCCTCTTTGACCCTCCATAGTTCTCTAATTAGCCTGAAAATTTTAGACAAGAGTCCTCAGAGTCTGCAGAAGTATGCAAACAACTCATGCATGTGGTGTTGTTCTACAAAAAAGATCTAAACAGAGAATGACAGAGATACAGATACAGGCTGTTTGCAGAAAATCCACAAATGTTTTAAGGCTCCATCAACATCATGTGCAAAAAAGTGTTGGTTTCCCTCTGCACCCACTTTTCCAGCACTTTCGCAGTGCTGTAACTTTAATCCATCTCAAGAGCAAATATATCCCGTTAAATATATCCTGTCATGTCATGTCACAAACAATAACGCTGGACACACTGATAGTCTGTAGTATCCAGTTACTGCTATGTAAACCTCGCAGGCCTCTCAGCGTGGCTATTTCCAAGGCCGAGGTTTGGTAATGGGAAACAGCTGCGATACACATACTGTGGTTGCATCGTTTTAAGAAATACAACTTGCGGCCTTGTATTTTATCATGCACTGCTGAAATATAGGCCGCTTGATCTTGTTCTGAGGGATGAAGTCTGAGGTCTGTTCCTCTCAAATGCCAACTGAGGCCTTTCTAAGAATCTAATCCTTTATCCGACCGATTTTGTTTGTGAACGGCCATGTTTGCATTAAGTGTGACGGTTTTGGCTACTCATACCAAGTCTCATAATTCCTCGATGTGAATTACAGTGTAAAGAAAACATCAGTGGGGGAGAGATGGCGGTGTTCGCCTCGAGGGCTGGCTCTGGGCCATGCTGGCACCCAGGGTGTTTCTGTTGCGCCACCTGCCACGAGCTCCTGGTCGACCTCATCTACTTCTACCAGAATGGACGAATATATTGTGGAAGGCATCATGCTGAGCTTCTGAAACCAAGATGTTCTGCTTGTGATGAGGTAAGTGTGGGCCAAAATAGTTAAAAAACTTAGAACGTACTTGAATGGGAATGGTTGTGGTCTAGTGGTATGATAGTTACCTATGGACCAAGAGGTAATAGATTATGTCTGTACCTACAACACAGTTAGGTCCCTGAGCAAGACCCAGGTAGACTGTCTCTGTAAGCAGGAGATGGAATTTGTTTAAACATGTTGTGAGTATGTCCTCTTCATCTGTTTCCATAGATCATCTTTGCAGACGAGTGCACAGAAGCTGAAGGCCGTCACTGGCATATGGACCACTTCTCTTGTTTCGAATGTGAGACAGTTTTGGGGGGACAGAGATATATAATGAAAGACGGACGTCCCTTCTGCTGCGGCTGCTTTGAGTCCCTCTATGCAGAGTACTGTGAAGCCTGTGGGGAAAATATTGGTAAGGCAAAGACCTGCATAGACCTTCACAGTGGTTAATGTCAGGGCACACACCTTGAAAAGAAGAATTTTAGGCTGCTTTCTTAACATCCTCTTCTTTCCTTCAGGAGTTGACCATGCTCAGATGACCTATGAGGGTGTTCACTGGCATGCCACTGACAAGTGCTTCTGTTGTACCCAATGCAAGACTTCTCTCCTTGGTTGTCCCTTCCTTCCAAAGGAAGGACGAATCTACTGCTCCAAGTCCTGCAGCCTTGGGGAGGACATCCATGCCTCCGATTCATCCGATTCAGCATTTCAGTCAGCCAGGTCAAGGGAGTCTCGTCGTAGTGTGCGGATGGGCAAGAGTAGCCGACCTACCGAGCATTGCATACAGACCACTACACACCACTCATCAGCACCAGACTACAGGAGCCCAAATATTTGCGAAGGTCATGTGCCCCCAACAGAGACCACATGCCAACAGCTGGAGCGACTCAGTTTTACAGAGGAACACTTCTGGAGGGAACGGGAACAGGAGCAGGAACCTGCTGAAAATCCTTTGGAGGAGTGGGCTGAGCATGAGGACTACATGACACAGCTACTTTTGAAATTTGGCAAGCATGGAGTCTTCCAGCAAGGAGAAGACAATAGGGAGCGGGAGCAATGGAGGGTGACAAACTCAGATCTCAACAGAGCCAAACAAGTCCTGAAGATGGGAGGTAGTAATCTAGCCAGGAAAAAACACCAGACAGACATGTACTGGACCCAGTCGCAAGATGGTCTTGGGGACTCTGCTTATGGGAGTCACCCAGGACCAGCCAGTGCCAGAAAGATCCAGGAACTGGAGCTCGACCAAGGAGCAGGGGCAAGCTTTTGGTCAGAGCCCAGACGGTGGTATGATGACTCTTTGGAATGCATCACAGACGAGTTAAGAAAGGTTGACCAGAATGTGAGAGACTCTATGGACTCCTTGGCACTTTCAAATATCACAGGTAAGAAGTACAGTTCTGGACCATTTAAGAACTACTTGATAGTTAAAGTGTAATGTTTAGTATCACTGGAATGATTTCCCAGATCCAGGTATAGACTAGACATTGGCTAGTACTGAATTGCAGTTTAATCTGCCTAAACTTAATCCCTGTTCAGAACACAGATCCATCAATTTATAGGCAAGTGTATTTGACTGTTGTGATTTTTTTTTTCAGGAGCGTCTGTGGACAGAGACAATAAAGACAGACAGAGCACATACTCCTTGCAAAACCAGAACCAACATGAGATGGACGAATGTGATAAAATGAGCAATATGGGCACCTTAAACTCCTCCATGCTGCATAGGAGTGCAAATTCCCTAAAGAGTCTGAACTCTCTGTTGGACAGTGAGGAAGTGCTACGAGAGAATGAGCGAGCAGAGGATGAAGAGCTTTCAGCCTGTTTCTCAGAGGAGACACCCTCCCCTTTGCATCTGCCTGTGCTGAGAAGGACCAAGTCCCAGTCTCAGCCCCAGTCCCGATCTCAACAGGTCAAGTTTTCCGAAGATGTTGTGGACAATGGGTATTACGGAGAACTGGCAATGCGGCCAACTCCAACGAGCGAGAGGACCCGTAGACGGACGTACCACATGGAAGAATCGCCAAGCCAGCCAAGCCATCACCGCCACAGCCGTAGACGACGGCATGGGCGGAAAACCTGCTCGGAACTCGCCCTTCATTTGCCAACCAAAGAGCAACCCGAAGTGCACTATGAGACTCCGATTACGAACATCTCAGCATGCAAGAAAGGAATTCTCCTGAACCAGACTGGACACCGACACCCGCCTTACCACCAAACCTCATCAGATTACGCACTACAAAGCATGGTTCATATGGATCGCTTTCAAGGTCTGTATAATGACGACGAGGATGAAGATGACTGGTGTTCTACATGCTCTTCCTCATCTTCAGAGTCTGAGGAAGAGGGATTCTTCTTAGGACAACCCATTCCCAAGCCCAGGTCCCAAAGTTTCCATTATTACACGGAAGACTCCCAAACACGGGTAACAGCACTGTCACCCGTTTATGGCTTACGGACCAAATCTAAGAAAAGGGGCCACAAGGGCAAAAACTGCATCATTTCTTAGATATTCTATTCAGATTTCACATGCTTTTAGATCTACACAGGTTTGACTCAGCAAGACTCTATAAGTGGAGGCCACAAAGACCAAGACATGCAAATTGGTCACTCCAAGTCCAAAGTTTGTAGTTGCCTCATTCAGATGTTTTTTGTTAATCTGTTCTTGCGCTGGTGTTGTAGAAGATGGTGGTGTGAACCGGTGTATCAGAAAACCTTTGTTACTATCATAGCAACTAACTAAGATTATTTAATAGAGCAAACATTAATGTATATTTGTTAAATTAAGATGGGTCTTTGAATATTTTTTATATCACAAGTGATGAATCGCTTTCTGTTCTACAAAACGCTTATTGCAGAGTATATTTCCCTCTTGCCATTTTGCTACCCAGGGTTTTATAAAAATGAAAACACTTGTGTCCCATTACAGCACGGTATCTTGTGGGTTTCGGTGCCTGTGTGGACTTGTGTGCCAACATGCTTATCCCTTTCAAATAAATGGGGAAAGGCACTTATTCTGACTTTACCCCTCATCCTCTATGTTATATACATTTTATTGCAGGTTAACATTCTGTTGATTTTTGACATGAGTACTCCAATGTAATAAAGATTTAATAAATATTCTTAAACACTGCTATCGTATGCTGTTGTCCTAGAGAATTTTGTTGGGTGTTGAATGGGTGATCAGTGAAAGACATTCTGAACACACCACAGCACACAGTGCACCACAACAAAATGTGATCTCTGCCTTTGACCCATGTGTGACGGAGCAGTGGAGAGCCCGGGAAGCAGTGCTTGGGGGTGGTACCTTGCTCATGAGGACCTCAGTGGTACCTTTACTAGTCCGGGATTCGAACCGGTGACCTTCTGATCACGGGGCGAACGTCCTAACTGTTACACTGTCAACTGCCCCTAAATTAGCGCTGACTGAGAAACAAAGTACAACAACTAAAGAGAATTATTAAAGACAAAAATCATAGGGAGCGGCAGATGCCATCTTTATTTCAATACACACAAAATCAGAGCACTAGAGAATGAATGGAAGAGGTAAAAGCTCAACAAAGTCATACTGGAAAAACAATAACAACCGTTGGAGATACAGACATGGAGGTGCCTCAAAAATGGCATTGATGAACATGTTCATATCAGAAAAAGATAAATATAAATCAGTTTTCTGAATGTAATACTCAGTCCCCAAATTCAGTTACTCAAAGTTATCTTCAGGCATGTTCATCTGTAGTTTTAGTCTTAACAGTGCTCTAAGTGGACTCTTAAATTTTCTTAAGATCAGTCCACTATGTTATGATTTAATCGTCATAAAATTATGCAATGACCCATTGTGCCATGGAGTGAGAAGAAAAAATTACAAGACATTTTCTCATTTCAGCCCCGAGCTTCCACACCAATAGTCCTGAAGTCTCTCACTTACACGCAAGTTCAATCTTTTCAGACGGGGTGTTCCGGTTGCCGCACGGCCTCGTCCAGTTCAGAAATGAAGTGTCGTAGGTCTTCGAGACATCGCTCGCGGATCTCGCTTAGGCTCTCTTTCAGAGGGTTCTGCAGATTCTTTTCCAGACTTGGCTCCTTGGCCACCAGCATCTTCACCACCATGCCAAAAATCTCACAGTCCTGTAGGTACAACTAAAAAACAGTGTCCTAGTGTTATGACATTTGGAGAAAATTGCCTGTGGCATTGATAGTTTGTGCTCTGTATGTACGCACAAACATACATAATTTCTTTTAGCAACGATTAAATGATTTGTTTTTAACTTTGAAAACACAGTTTAGAAACCAGTTGTTTTCAACGTCAGAGCAGTTAGTTTAGTGAACGAGAAATGTAAAAAGTTGCCTCACAAACACTATTTTAATTTACTAATAATGTCAGGTCCACATGAACGAACCAGCAATTTAGCATCCAGAGGCCACGTTTTCTTTTGTACATACATTCATCTGGTAAGACACAGCTACGTATTACGTTACATTTGATTGGATGAAACATACAGCTAGAGCTGTCCTGCCAAACTCTGCCCCAGACTGGGAAATCAACCAAAATTACTACGTTTTTAGGCACAATGAGAAAAACCATGGTCACACTAGGAAGAAATATTGCGACATTGTACAGTTCACTGAAAATGTAAAAACAGAGCTGAAATGCAAGTTGTTGTATACAATCTGTGTGGATCATATTACATCAATAATTCAGCCAAAACAACATAACTCAGAGCTGAATTTTAACTTTGTCTTTATATGCACTTTAACACAATGAAATAATGGACATCAAAAACGTTAAGATAAAGTGCACAAGATTGAAAATAAGAACTTAAAGTGCCCAGTCAGCTATCTGAGGCTGCTTGTGGTACATGATTCTCCCCCTCAGAAATATAGATTGTTGGAGCTAGAAATTGATATAATATCTCATTAGAGAAAATATCGATTTTTTTTGCACAGCCCTAGTGCCAATGTGGAACTTAACAGGACACGTTAAGTATTAAGTGCATGCATGTTAAGTGCGTTAAGTGTTTGTATTAAATACATTATTCACTATTGTTGTGCTCTGTCTGAAGTGAAGTTGATAGTAGGTATAGAAACTGTGATTAAAAAGATGTATAGAAACTGTGGTAAACTCTGTTTGCCTCATTGTTTTGCCCAATAGTGTATAACAAATAATAGTAGACTAAAAAACTAAAATTGGGTGTGTAGATCAATTCTTCTGTATACCATTATAATACACATATAAGACATTTTAGTTTCTTACACCAATGGACTCAGCTAGAGCTGACCGATATGACCTCAAGTCAACATCACAGTTTCCAACTTTTCCCTTGGTTAAGAATAATGCCAAATTAATTTCTTCATAGAGTCTTCATAATTCAAAAATAAAATAAAAACTTTATTTTGTGCAGTTACTCAAAAACCCATCATGTATACTTGCTGACGGTGTAGATATGAACTTTCATGCTGACAGGGTTTGAAAAGGTTAATAACTTTGCCAGCAGTAACTTGGTTGAACAGCAACAGTTGCTTTAAGTCTAGCTTTACAATGCTCCGATATATTTCGCTACGGAAATCATCTGCCAAATGCCAAAATGTCCTTGTATTTTTATTATTTTTGTAATCCATGAATACAATTGTGGGGAAAGCATTTACTGAATTAACGGATAAAATTCTAAATTACGTTCTCCTAACATTTACGCTTAACTGCCCTGCCCTAGATTCGGCCTCGTGCAATTTTATTACTCATAAAAAAAAATCAATCCAACAAGTTTAACAGATTTTTTTATTCTGTGCCGAATCAGGGAGAAGGCTTCTTATGTGAAGAATTAGTTGGGATTAAGGACAAAAGACTGCAAACAGTATCAAGTATTGTCCTGACTGAGAACAGTCTTGACAGGCACCGCAGGATGACACAACTCAGCAAATCTGCCGGCCTTTAATCTGCTGCTTAACAGCCTTAGGTCCCTAATGATGATGATGGGTAGAGATGAGAGGTTGTGTTGTGTGTTTGGGTGGAGTCTGCAGATCCTGTGATCAGATGAGTCAAACGCAGACCTCTCACAGCTAGTGTAAGCATGTTGTGGTGAAGCCAATCAAGAAACCTTCCTCCCTCTCTCTCTCTCTCTGCCCCAACAACCCAGACCTTTCCTCACACTTGGGCCCTTAGGTGCTAAGGCTGAATGGGGTTCTAGTGACGTCTGGGAATGCGGCCGGACACAAAAATGCGAAACTACTCCAAGATAAAAATCAGGAACTGGGTAAACTGTTAGAATGGTCAATATTGGATTTTAGTTTTTGGTTTTAATTTACAAAACAAATGATTTCAAATGAATAATGAGTCATTTTTTGGATTTTCCATTTTCTGCACAAATTAAAAAAAAAAAGGAAAACAAGTCCATAAGAGGATGCATATTCCATGTTGGTTTTTCTTACTGACATTTCTCAGCATGTATGAATAACTAATACAGTACCCTGGAAATGTCAGCATGTGTTTCCCCAGTCTCAAACAGTGCTCTCATAATGTCCCTGCAGTCCTCTAATCCAGCCATTGTGCCCAAACTTTTTCATTTGTGATATTCACACAGTATTAACAGTGATATCCAGCTCACACTATTTGAGTTTGATTAAAAAAAGAAACTCCAAGTGTCATTTTCTGATTTCACCCATTCTTCTAACTAACTGTATCTGTACAAATTATTGAAAGTCTTGCACAGACTTTAGTTCTCCACTGCTGTTACAATATCTGCACATACTTGATCCAACTTAAATGTTAGACTTTTTAAGAGATACTGTTATTAATAGACTGGTTATAGAACTTTTCATATCGAAACTGTTACTAACCTCATGCACATTCAGTATAAAAGTCAATTCCAAGACCATAGTTGTAGGTTAACGCTGCATCCTAAATGTCTCTCTTTCTCTGTCTTCTCTTTTAGTTTAAAGTTTAAATTTAATACTCAATTTCTAGTTTAAAGTGTATATTTTATATTTTATTTGCTCTTTGTTCCCTGTCCTTTGTTGTTTGACTTGTGAAAACTGGAGCCACGTCGCCTCGTCTCTCTGTATACCTGTACAGTATATAGCAGAGATGATAAAGTTTACTTTGACTTTTACATTTAGGTTTTGGGAATTAATATAAAAACTGGGTTTTGGTTTGTAATTGGAAAGATGAATGGACAAATAATACACAGATTAGTAAGGGTTTTGGCCGAAACTGAAGCATTAGGCAATAAGAATCAATCATCAATCATAGCTTCTGACTTAGTACTTAGGAACGTAAAATAATTAAAAATAATTAGGGATGCACCGATCAAACTTTTTCAGTTCTGATACTGATGTTGATACTTGGGCTTAAAGTATCGGCTGATTCTGATTACCGATCTGATACCAGTTTCTAATTAATAAGTTGTATATTTTTCTGTGAGGATGAGACAGATTATTCTGTTAGGCTTAAGGAAATACTTGACTTAAATACTGTTTTCCTAACTAAAACAATGTAATAATTACACACCCATACGTATTTGCTAAAATACTTATTATTAAAATAACATGGAAAAAAAACAGTTTGAACACAGTTCTGTAATTTTGGGACGGTCTCTAATCGTGCGGCGCTAAAACGATCAGGAACGTGGAGATTGTGAGCGAGAGCTGGTGTTGTTATCGTGTAATTTGCTTTTGGGGTTGTAGTGTGTTGCGTTGCTTGTTCTGCTTATTGTTATATCAATATGTAGGAATTACTGTAATAACTGTCAAACAATAAATTTGCTTTACCACAGTACCACTTCTGATGCATAATGAATTGTGTCATGGATGTCCCTCTGGATACGAGCCTTTGCTAAATGCATTACATTTAAAATGCAAGAATCGATGCAGATAGAACTACAATTAACTGAATTTGATGTGCAAAAGTCTTCCAGACATTACCTGACTTCGCATATTCTACCATTCTGTACTTCACATTGAAAAAGTCAAACCTGGAGACTGGGAGACGGGAACTGAGTTCTCGTCTTGCCGCCGCGGGGTTGCAGTGCTTCCAGGAAGGGACCTGGCCCACACACACACACATTTTGCCCTGTGCGCTGTTGTAGTGGCTAATTAGGCAGAATGCAGAGAACATTTCTGGGAGAATGTCTCTCGGGACATTCCAGAACACCAGGGCTGAACGATCCTGACAGATACAGGAAGCCGGGCAGCCTGAGGCGGTGCAGAAGCAGCAGCAGAGACCGAACTCGCAGTCACTCTGCAAGAATGTGTCCAGCTAATTCTAACCTCCTATTAATCCTGTGCACTGTAGCTAGTCGCTGTTTGGACTGTTCGCTCTTTTTAGATACAAATTCACAGCTAACAATAGATTGCGGCCGGAGCTAACAGCAAACCAAGGCCAATGCCAACAAAGAAAGCCAGCCTCGTGCAAGCAGGGGAATTTGGGGCAGAAAATTGGAGAAAATCTCATAAAAGACATCTAACAGCTGTAGTACAAACATAGGGGATTTTGGAACGCTACTTCTATAAATTGAACCAGATAAAGAACGGGAAAGAGCAAAACTACTAGAACATGTAGGGGAATGAAATGTATCAAACCTGATATTCAGAACCTCTGACTTAATCTTGTATACACTGCTGGGCAAAAAAATGAGGCAAACCGAGTTCATCACAGTTTCTATATGTACTACTGTATAGATCTAGCGCACATTTTAGCATGAAACGGCTGATGAGAGTCGGCAGTGTCTAGTTGTAGGGTCATTACCCTCTATTTAATGAGTGTCCAGTTACTATAAGTTCCACACTGGCACACATCAAGGCCACACTTAATAGCAGATCATTTAGGAGCACTGACTAGTTGTGAGAAGCAATCAGACATGAATGGAACAGCACTGATGCAGCACACTGTGAAAGGCTGTAAGACAGCTACCCAAACGCCTGAGTTTACTAAAGACAAACAAGGGGAAAACCGCCCCCTTCTACACTGTACACTGACTACAGACAATGGATTTAATATTTTAAAAACACTGTTATTTAGGTATTTTACCTGGATTTGTTAAACAAGTATATTAATCAAAAAACATGCAATAAATTGCATTTGTCTCATTTCTTTTGCCCAGCAGTGTGTGAGTTAAAATCGTCCGCCAATGTGAGTTCATTGATTCTACCAGACAATAGAACTGAATCGTGCCTTCAACAGGAACAAACAAGATGAATCTTAATCAAGGTAAAGTTTATAGTAATAATGAAATTCATTTGAAGTCGTCTCACCTAGTCCTAGTATGAGATCCGTGATAACTGACCTGATCTCACTCTATAAGCTTCATTTTAAGGAGTTAAGTTGGCAGATCAGTTGGATTAATTCATTTATGAGAACATGATTAATCACATTCCTTATTTCGAACCTAACAGGTTTGTAAACTGCTTTTAGTTGACATGTTCTTCAGGGTTCCTGGTACATAATGGCTCATCCTGCACATATGTGGGCTACAACAAGTTTGGGTAAAGGATTTGGAGACTTTAGGAAGATTTTTAGCAAAAGCTGGTGGTGTTATTGCATCTTAGTGTTCAATGTTATGAAGAAATTGTTTGCTCTGTAGCAAAAAATCCTCTTAAGAGGAGCTGCTAGTGGCAGGGAGCCAACAAAGCCATGGTTCTTCTACCATGGCAGTCTAGCTTGTAAACACAACATTTCACATATATATTTAAAAATCTTGGCAATTAAAATTTCTGGCAAATTGAAACTGAGTGAGCATTTACTATCATGAACACAGCACACGGTGCACCACAACATAACGCAACCTCTGCATTTAACACGTTCATGTAGCACCAGTGGGCCACTGGTGTGTGCTGAGGGTCACCATGCTCATGTACACAGCATGCACCATCAGTGAGGATCTCTACAAGAACACATTAACAGGGAAATAAATTTCACTGTGAAACAGATAAAGAATATAGTATAGAGATAATAAGGATTTTTAAAGAATTACTGGAGTTGAACAAATTACGAGTAGAACCAGTGAACATCAAATCTTGTGACTGAAATGTTTGATCTGTAAAGACTTGTTGAGTCCAAACTGTAGTCCACATATATGTGACCCTCCACGGCAAAACCAGTCGCTTGTCGCAACGGAGGTTTCCGAGAAAAACGAGCGTTTATGTTGCGTGGGGTAAAATTTTGGATTTTTTGTTTTGAAACAGTGGAAGGTCTATACTGTACTGTTGTGAATCAATTTCGCTGAAAAACTTACCCTTTCCATCCTAAAAACGTGACTTTCTTGATGTGAGGAATTCAATTCCAGCAGAATGTTAAAAGTTTCTGTTTTGACCGCTCTACTCCAATATTTACGCTAAATCCACTGGTTGACTAGCGTGAAGATATTTCTCCGGAATCCATCTCCGTCTCCCGAGTTCAGTTAACCTAACGCAGGCAGGCTATCCGTGTGGCTGTGAATGCAGCGTAGGCTACCGTAAATGCAAACGTAGTCGGGACCGCAGCAAGCGTCTGTGAGTGCTACGGCGATAGTCAACTTCAAAGGCAGATTTCTCCGTTTCTCACTTGGTGTGACAGGAGAAACCCGACTCCTTTGAATGTTGATATCTCAGTCATATGTCGTCCGATTCATTCCATATAGGTATCGTTTTGAAGGTTGATTTCATGACAACATAATAACTCGATTTTGGAAATTCGCGACATGCGACTGGTTTTGCCGTGGAGGGTCACATATGTTAGATGAGCAATACAGCATACAAGTTCTGGCACTCTGGTAGGTTTACATTTGTGGCATTTAGAAGACACTTTTATCCAGAGCGACATCCATTTTCTAATTTTAGGGACAGTCAACTTGGAGCAACTTGGGGTAAAGAATCTTGTTCAGAGACCCAGCGGTGGTAGTGCTAGAGGTAGGAGTCAAACCCACAACCTCTTGGTCCAGAGGCGAGTATCCTTACCTCTAGGCCACCAACACCTATAGTTTTACCAGTCCAAGATTTCAACTGATAACCCTCTGATCATAGGAGCAAAAATCATCTCTTTCTGAAAATTCATGGTCAACACATGATCCCATGAAAATTGGCTGCCTTTCAATGCCTGGTCAAAGAGGTTTGGAGGAAATCCAGCAGGTAGCACATTTCCTGCACTTTATTCTCCATATAGCACCTATTCTTAAGCCGCTTGCATTCAAAACAATGAGCTTTGCTAAATGGGTAAAACCTCCCCTAAAAATAAAACAAACCCCATTTGGGACCGAGTGAACCGTCTCTCAACAATGCTGAGAATGCTGGGAAGGGACTTCCTAGAGTGCAGCGTACTTTCAGGCACTTCCCGTGCCACCACACCCACCGCTGTTACTCAATCAAACAGGAAGGCTCAACTCGACCCTAGGTAAGCGTTCTCTACTTGCGGGTTTTCCGTGCAAGTTTTCTTGCTTTCGAGCTAATTCGACCCACTTGATGACACATAAACTGTCAGGCAGTGCAAATGACACACGCAAAGATGGAAGGGTTTGGGGAGACAAGACGGTCTGATAAAAGAGTCTCATCAAGGCAGGGTCCCACACCCAGGTCGTGATTACAAGAAGTCCTCCTCCCTGGAAAAAAACGGAAACAGGAGACGAGAGGCCAGATCAGAGCATCAACTTTGGGCCTGCACGCTTCGGAAGTACGGAAGAACGTAGTTGCGTAAGAATCTGGAGGGTTAAACAAGTGCTTTCCGAAAAGGAAAACACAAAATGATAACATCGCGTAATCACCATACATGAAAACATGCAACCGGGGACTCATATGCTCCTGTATATGATGTAACTCATGCTTGGTGCCTGGGAATAAAAAGCCCTGCCATGCAGTTATACTATATCCCAATGACCTTTGGTAATCGTGTAGAACTAATTCACTTCCTCTGCCGATTGCCTAAAGAAAAATAATAATAATCAGGCTCTGCTGTTTTCAGATCAGATCTAACAATCATAGTTAAAAGGAAAGTGATGGAGTTACTTCCTCTAGGATTACAGCTCAGGGGATTAATGTTGATTTTAACGTATGGGGAACATGATTCTCAGTTTCAGGAATAAAATTCTAACTGGAATCATAATCAAGTAAAATTATTATCCAAAAACTATGTTTCAGCACAACCTAAACGTCAGGACAGTTGGTAGCGTAATGGTTAGGGAGTTGGGTCCATGATCGGAAGGTCACTGGTACGAATCCCGGATCGGTATAGGTACCACTGAGGTACTCATGAGAAAGGTACCATCCCCAAGCACTGCTCCCCGTGTGCTGCCCATTTCAGCTGCCCACTGCTTCTTCACGGATGGGCCAAATTCAGACGGCACATTGTTGTGTTGCACTGTGTGCTGTGTTCACGACGACAAATCATCACTCACTTTCACTTTTCAATCCGGAAGAAGAAAATTTTGTGACTTGTGGTTTAATAGCCAGGTGGGCATATTAATCTGCACGTAAAGGTTTCTGAACATTAGTGTCACAGTAACTAAGAGTACGCTGCCGCACGGCTCTCTCTCTTTCTCTCTCGCTACAGCAGCAAAGCTGCCATCTGTGCAGCGAGAGCAACTCAGATGGAGAACAGTTTCGCTCTGTCGAAACGAATCAGCCATTTTTCTTTTAGCTTCCCGTTCAAAATTGAAGTATTTGTACTGGACCGACTAACGGTGTGTGAAAGGAGAAACGGCGACGTGGATTTGTGTTTACGCACCAACGGCGTGCCAGCTTAGGTGGCTTTGTCAAAGTAAAAATGAGCAGCGGCGTAAAGCGCCCCTGCCCCGTTCAGATGGCTAGACCAGATTAGAGTCAAATCTAAACATGCGGTGGTCACTCGTTAACCGCAGAGACATTACAGAGCCACACACGTGCAGCCAAAGGCACCAAAAAGCGAAATAAGAGGCTTGGACCTGTCAGGCCTTCGCACACTGTCACTGAACTATGTGTACGCCTTAGAGTAAATCCCAAAAGAGCTGGGAAGGGGGAAAAAATGGAACCCTTGAGGAAACACACAAACATGATTTTTCAAAAGAAAATGGATTTTTTTTGGCCTACAGCTTTTCGAGAGATTCTGAGAAGGATTAAGAAAGGAAATTAATTACAGGTTCCAACCTACAAGGACGAATATAAAAAAGGACTTGGCATTGAAGTGTGCATGTTATCTCTGATCATTTCTGAAGCAAAAAAAGTGGAATGTGGTAAAAGGGGGAAAAGTTAAGAAGGAGAAAAGACAACGGTTATTTATTGATGTTTTCCGCTGGTTAACAGCAGGTTGTTAAACTATGAGCTGTTGAATTAATGTAAAGCTCACATGTGGCCGGTAAAGTTACCACTGAGGTACTCATGAGCAAGGTACCGTCCCCAAGCACTGCTCCCCGGGCGCTTGTTAGCTGCCCACTGCTCCTTCACGGATGGGTTAAATGCAGAGGTCACATTTCTCCACAGAAATGCAATTAAGTTCCTCCCAACAATTTCACTTCAGAGCTTTTCTAAAGGTTAAGTACAATTAAGGCTAATTTAAAGTATACGTAAACTGCACTACACGTCTCACAATGCACTTCGATTTCGCGACCCCCGAAGTGAAGTCCCTCCACTGGAGTGCCGTGTTTCTACTTCAGCGCTTCACAGCCGTTTTTTCAAAGAGCGGACATGAGAAATATCAACGATCAATACCAAAATGTCCAAGAAGAGAAAAGCTGACGCCGAAGGAAGACAATTTAATGTAAGGTGAGAAAGCGAAGACAAACCGGTGTGTATTTTGTGTCGCTGGCGATGGAGTACAACACACGTCATTTTGACCCCATTTTGACTTAATAAACAATTTGGCCCGCAACTTAGACTGTGTTTTAGGTTATGACCCCTTATGTGATTGAGTCTGAGAATTAAAAAAAGTAACTCAGAGCAGAGCTGTTTGTGTAATCCCTTAATGTTACTTGTGTTTTCTGAGTTAAAGTAGGAATAATGTTAGAATGAAGGAATGATGGCATAATGTTAAGTATTTAACCACTTTGAAAGTGATCGTTTTAGGAGCTACATAAACCCAGAAAGAGTGTTTAAATCAACTCTGTGGGTGTTGATTTGACCCTGGAATTTTTGTTGTGCAGTATTGCAGTTTTGCAAAACAACAAGTGTCGCATATAAACTGTGCATGAAAGCCGTCACAATCAAGGAAATGAATATGAACTTACTACTGCTAGCCACATTTGTTCCATAACAGCACTTCACTGATAACGACACGTTACCGGCATGATGGAAACGTCCAGTTTCAGGAAGCTGGGATGAAATTCAGCCCTGCTACGTGTACTGTGATGAAAAAACTTAAAATTTAAAAATTTAAAGTCAGCGTTTCCCATCTATATGTGGCATGAAATGAGACCATGTAGAGAGAGAAAGAGAGAGAGTGAGTGAGAGAGAGAGAGAGAGAGAGTGAAAGAAAGAGCGAGAGAGAGAGAGAGAGAGAGCGAAAGTGCGAGAGAAAGAGAGAGAGAGAGCACGAGAGAGAGAGAGTGAGAGGGAGCGAGAGAAAGAGAAAGAGAGAGCGAGAGCGCAAGAGAGAGAGTGCAAGAAAGAGCGCGAGAGAGAGCGCGAGAGAGAGCGCGAGAGAGAGCGCGAGAGAGAGAGCGTGCGAGAGAGAGCGTGCGAGAGAGAGCGTGCGAGAGAGAGAGAGCGTGCGAGAGAGAGAGTGTGCGAGAGAGAGAGAGAGAGAGATTATCTACTATTGTTTGCTGAGTTTTAGGGGTTTTAGGTTAAGTTGATTTTCCTCAAAGCTTCCTTTCAAGTACACGAGTTTGTGCTATTAGATGATGTTAATATTTTAACCTCTGTGTCTTGATAAAAAGGGTTTAAGTCAAAAGAATTTGGTTCAATTCAAGCTTTTTCCTCCAGGTTATTCTTTTAAAATGGTCAATAATTCTCATTAAAGCATTTTATTGTGCTCCTTCTCTTCAGCTATATCACCCCAGCCTTATTTAATACTCAAATTCTCCTCTTATGTTCCTTTACCAAGTCCATTGGAGGTGGAAAAATGCAAGAGCGGGTATGTCTCACTGCAAAAAAATCACTATAAATTTACTGCCATTTTCTGTATTTTTACAGCAAGCATTTGATATTTACAGTACAATGCTGTAATTACAAAATACAGACATTTTTATACTGCAATTTTTATAGTATTGTGCTGTGTTGACTACTGCAAATGTCTTTTTTCAGAAGCAATACTTCAACATTTTTGCATACTTGAATAATGGTCTTATTAAAACATTGCACACACTCATACTTCAGCCTATACTTCTATTTTTGAACACGGTACAGCCATTTAGAACTGAAACAAAACGCTATTACAAAACAAAGAAACCCGACTTTTTGTAGAGGCGCGGAGAACTGACTAATAGGTGATGTGAATCGGGCGGGCAATCAAAAGAGCCGCGGTGCTGAACAATGTAAGGAGGAAGTGGGTGTGACACACAGAATGCTTTAGAGGAACATGTGTATAGCCGTCCTTTAAAATCTACATTTTATATAGTGTACCTTTTAAAGTAGCGCAGTATAAAAGTATGAAAGTACAGTAAAATATTGAAACAACAAAACTGACAAGTTTCGTAAAACAACTGTTGGGCCTCAAGGGAGACTGCCCCTGAAACTGGGAAATAGATGTCGCTGTGGATAACAAATCAAAAACTTCACACAGACGTTCTGCCACACTGCACCTTTACCTTTTCACTAAAAACACTGGATGTGCTTAACGCTCAACAAAATGTAAATGAGACTTTAAGTGAAAATTGTGCCTCAATTTTCCACCCCAGGGGCCTTGCAGGGTTTCAGCCCCTCCCAAAATTCTGCAACGTCAGCAGCTCTGGAACTTTAGCTCTTTAGAACTGCAGCTCAACAGGAGGGCCGGAGCATGGCTCCTGGGCATGCGAGCATGTCTGCCATTTCATGAAAGCAGTAAAAGAAAAGGGAGGCGAAAGAAAAGGAGAACGTGACGAAGAGAGCACGGGCATTAACTGTAACGACTACAAGCACGCAAGGATGCCGCCCCTGCTTCCCTCGACATGCATCTCGTTTCTAATGGCAGGGTGCGGGGCAAACGCGTGAGGAAAAGTGCTGGGAGTGATTAGAGGCAGGGCAGGGGTATAACTGTGGGAAAGTGGGGATGTAGGAGAAAGCTGCAAGACACCATGGTTTAGAGTTAAAGGGAGTGAACACGCGCTCTAACACTAAAAGTACATTTTAAACCGTAAAACTAGGGTCGCACCGATACCACGTTTTTTACAAACCGATACTAATACCAGAATTTTTATTTGCGTACTTGCCCATACCGAGTACCGATACCGGTTCTTCTTAGATCGGGTTTCCAAGAAAGTGCAATTAATTGGGAGGCAGGTTTATTTCCACTTTTGCAGATTATAATAAGCCTATAATAAGACTAAATATCACATCATTAACTTAACACAAGGCTATTCCACGCCAAAAATAAAGACCTTTCAGGTTTCAACAAAAAAATAAAGCCTTCTAAAAGGCAGTGTCATCACATTAAACAAAATGTAGATATGTGACTCTGCACGGCAAAACCAGTCGCTTGTCGCAACGGAGGTTTCCGAGAAAAATGACCATTTATGTTGCGTGGGGTAAAATTTTGGATTTTTTGTTTTTAGTGTTTTGAAACAGTGGAAGGTCTATACTGTACTGTTGTGAATCAATTTCGCTGAAAAACTTACCCTTTCCATCCTAAAAACGTGACTTTCTTGAGGTGAGGAATTCAATTCCAGCAGAATGTTAAAAGTTTCTGTTTTGACCGCTCTACTTCAATATTTACGGTAAATCTACTCGTTGACTAGCGTGAAGATATTTCTGCGGAATCCATCTTCGTCTCCCGAGTTCAGTTAACCTAACGCAGGTAGGCTATCCGTTTGGCTGTGAATGCAGCGTAGGCTAGCGTAAATGCAAACGTAGCCGCGACCGCACCAAGCGTCTGTGAGTGCTACGTTGATAGTCAACTTCAAAGGCAGATTTCAGTTTCTCACTTGCCGTGACAGGAGAAACCCGACTCATTTGAACGTTGATATCTCAGTCATATGTCGTCCAATTCATTCCATATAGGTATCGTTTTGAAAATTTGCGACAAGCAACTGGCCGTACAGAGTCACATATAAGCAGATAGAGGAAATAAATTGTGCTGCATACTGTAGTTAAGTCAAAGTAATCTTTGTCGTCCCTGCTATATACTGTACAAGTATACAGAGAGACGAGACGACGTGCCTCCGTTTTCTTTAGTGCAAACAACAAAGAACAAGGTACAAGGAACAAATAAGGCTCTATAAAATATATACTGTAAATAGAATATAAAATATACACTTTAAACTAGAAGTATAATAGAAATGTAAAACTTTAAACTAGAATGAGAGAATAATAACTAGAAAGAGAGACAATGATGTTGTGCAAATATGTAGCAACAGTGCACAATTGTGTATTTCGAGAAGGATGCGTCTGTCGTGGGTGATACGCTTTGCGACCTGATCACAAAACAAAACGGAAAGTAGACAAGACGAACGAAAATACAGTATAAACAGTGACTTCGCTGGAGCGCTGTTAGCTGCTGCCTGCTCGTGCCGCTGCCGGAAGTAGTATCACAGCCAACTTAAAAGTTAGCAGAACTATTACTCAGCTGGCACATTCAGGGCTCCAGACAAAAGAAAGAAGTTAGGAGCCTGGCTTATATTTACATTTTGTCCAATGCTTCCTTGATTTTGATTGGCTAGCAAGAGAGAAGTGCCATTGACAAGCAAAGCGCTGTCCTAGAAGTTGAACGGATTTCAACTTGAAGCACTCTGAAGGTTGCGGCGTCTTTTTCCCCACTGAAGGCGCTTAGCGCTCTGAACGCTGGAGTTCACTGGATCTGTATTAAAAATAGGACTGTCCACCAAAAGCTTTTTGAAAGTCAAAACCTGACTTTCAGAGCGCTTTCTCTGTGCTTGTTCTTGCTAGGTTCTGAAAAGCATCGGGCACTTCCGCGTTCGTTCCTATTACATGTAAACATTGTAATGTGTTCCTATGAGTTGTTTAGATGCCGCTGGTCGGCCTCATAGTGATGCGTCTTCTTTTACTTTCTATGGATGGGTAGATGCAGCAGGATTTTTATTTTTTGTGGGAGGATGTAGTCGAGGCGGCCGCCTCAACTATAAAACGCTGCAGGAAACCCTAGGGCTGTGAGTATCCGTGCATAATTAAAAGTTGCGTCTTGCTTTTTTGAATTTTCATTTTTCCTTGGATTGAGAGAGATCTACAGTCCTGTATTTCGCACAAACTTCTGGGCAGAATGTCCGAACCCACGTTTCTGGCTCGTATTCGCCCCCCTGGAAATCCCAACTACGACCAGTTTTCAATAGTGAAATACCATTGAGTAATTGAGTGGTATTGGTGCATGGTATCAGCAATTTATTTACGAGTACGAGTATTTTAATGAAGTATTTTACTTTGTTTTAATTCAAAATGGCAATAACTTGGCTACAGCACTACAATAACAAACATTATAAAGCAGTGCTATGCGGAATGTTTTCCAAATAATTCATAATCAGACCTGACTGGTCAAAGGTATATTTCCAAGTCATATGATCAAAGTCAATTAATGGTACGATCGATAGAGTAAATTCAATTTTAAGTCTACTTCTTTCATGTTTTGTAATGCTATAAGAGTCGGGAAGGGTTAAGATTAATGGAGAAGCAGCAGACGTTTTTACTGACTTACATGAAAAGAGTAATTAATAAAGTCTGATGTGAGACCCATCATACCTTTTCAATTTCCCGGGCTTTGGCTGCAATGGCTTGCGATCGCCGTTCCTGGATGTCATCTACTGCAGCAGGGGCTTCCTCTGGGGCAGCCGCGAGCGCGTCTGATGTACTTTCTGTTGTCACAGATTCCTCCTAAGAAATAACAGACTGTTTTTAGCTCGTACAGTAAAAATTTATGGCCATATACTACCTGCATTCAGTTATACACCTGGTCAATCTGCGAACGCAAAAGTTCTAGAAACAAGTTCTAGAAAAACGACCAGGGTCTGCAGATATCCTTGCTTTAGGCTTGATACAAAAAAAACATTAAAACAGCTTAACTGATGAGAAATAAATGTCATGGCAATCAAAACACATAATTAAATCATTCTGATATACAAAGCATGAGTACCTATAGATTCCCATCATTTGCTCACCTAGTAGCAGGTAACACTGACCTTAAGTGACCACAGGTTACATATGAGCCCATGCTATCAAAACCAGGCTGTCTACAGCAGGACTCTCCAAGCTTTTCTGATGTAGGGAGCAACTTGATAAAACGAATATACCCAAGGGCAAAAATGATGAGGCAAACAGAATTTACCACAGTTCCTATTCATACTTTTTTTATTTGAACAAATACAAGTGCAACAAGCAGGAAGCAACCGTGTAACACTACTGTATACATCTAGTGCACATTTTAGTATGGACCAATAGTAGGGTCATTAACCTCTATTTAATTAGCGTCCAGTTAAGTTCCACATTGGCACACATCAAGGCCACACTTAACGGCAGATCATTCAGGAGCACTGACTAGTTGTGGGAAGCAATCAGACATGAATGGAACAACACTGAAGCAGCATAATGTGAAAGGCTGTAAGACAGCTCGGCCAAACGACTGAGTTTACTAAAGACAAACAAGGGGGAAGCCGTCCCCTTCTACACTGTACACTGGTAACAGACAACGGTGTTGTAAAACACTGTTACTTACTTCACCTGTTTTGTTAAACAAGAAAAAGAATCACAAAACATGCAATAGATTTTTTTGCCCAGCGGTATATGCCATAATGTACAACATTTTCTTAGTAATTTTGGCAAAGTGTCCAGTAAAAATGAATGGTCACATATCAGCCACATATCTCTAGGTAAAAATGAATGTGGATATCTTGAACACTGCCTTTATCTCTGTATTTGGTGCAAAAATAATTCAATTTTCCATTGCTCCTGAAAAGTAATGACCCTCAATATCAATTTGACACATTTTTGGCCAAGGCAATGGCAAGACGTGAATATTACTCATGGACAACCTCTGTTGCCTTCATTAATAAGAGAATTAGTCCTTTTATTAGTTACAGTAGTTAAATACAGTAGTACAATAAAGATCTGAAATATTAACCATATTTTTTCTTCATATGGAAAGCATATTACTGGAGGTTGAAATTTCCTTTTAGTGGGCGTCTTACGAAGCTAAAATAAAAGAAAAGCCTTAGTTGAGCAAATGACAGCAGCTTCTTATCAGTGCTGATATGGATTATTTCTCCTCTCCTAGCTCAATGACATTATATTTTGGGGATGTCAGAATCAAGTATGCCATTTGTTTGACTCCATCCACACCAAACTGGTTTTTGGATTGATGTAAGGTATGTTCTTAAGCTTAGGCAGTGCGTAGGCAGCGTGTCTAACATTTGGTTTAGTCAGTTAAAAACATTATGTGGTGAGAATGTTAAATGACGACAGGACAGCCTCTAGACAAACAGTGATGTGAGCTTACTTGAAGAAAAAAAAAAAGACGAGAGAAATCATCCTGCTCCAAAAAGCAAAAAAGGAACTAAAGGCAGTCAAGTCGCATTACACAATCACGAGTATCAATGTGGAAAAACGGGCTCAAAAGCGACCGCCAGAGACACGGCTCTTCTCTGGCAGGAGGAGCGGCTCTCATTAGAGCTGAAGGTGGGTGTAGCAGGGACAAAGCCATCCATGTTAGCCTTCTCTTTTCTGTCATAGATCTAGCCCAATTATTTCTCATCATACTTGTCCTGACAGGAAGTCAGTGATGCATCCAGCACATGGGCTGTAGACTGCAGTATTTTATATGAACAAACTAAAGTATGAGGAAGACTACAGAACTGTATCATTCTTATACAGAAAAATCCATTTCAATGATTTTGTTGCATATGACATGATGGTAACGGGAAGATATCAAGTCGCAGTGGAAAACACAGAATAGGAAGGATTGTGACCCTAAATTATCACCAAAATGTTGCATCAATAAACTGATAACCATCAGTCTAACCACATACAGTGCTGCTTGAAAGTTTGTGAACCCCTTAGAATTTCTATATTTCTGCATAAATATGACCTAAAATAAAATCAGATTTTCACAGAAGTCCTAAAAGTAGATAAAGAGAACCCAAGTACACAAATGAGACAAAGAAATGATACTTCATTATTTATTTATTGAGGAAAATGATGCAATTTTTAATATCTGTGTGTGGCAAAAATATGTAAACCTCTTGGATTAGCAAAGAACTTGAGGGTGAAATTAGAGTCAGGTGTTTTCCAGTCAACTGGCTGACATTCAGTGAGTGAGTTTCCCGTTTTATTTAAAGAACAGGGATCTAACAAAATCTGATCTTCAAAACACATGTTTGGGAGTGTATCATGGCACGATAAAATCAGATTTCTGAGGACCTCCATGAAAGATTTGTTACAGCTCGTCAGGCTGGAAAGGTTTACAAACCCATCTCTAAAGAGTTTGGACCCTCCCCAGGAGTGATAGACCAACAAAGATCACTCCAACAACGTGTGTTATAGTCGGTGAGGTCACCAAGGATCCCAGGGTAATTTCTAAGCAACTCAAGGCCTCTCTCACATTGACCAACGTTAATGTTCATGAATCCACTATCAGACGAAGATGGAAGAACAGTGGTGAGCATGGCAGGGTTGCAAGGAGAAAGCCACTGCTCCCCAAAAAGACCATGCTGCCCATCTGCAGTTTGCTAAAGATCACATGGACAACCCAGAGAGATAATGGAACAATGTTTTGTAGACAGATGAAACTAAAATGAGAAGCATTATGTTTGGAGAAAGGAAAACACTTTACTCCAGCATAAGAACCTTATCCCATCTGTGAAACTTGGTGGTGGTAGTATCATGGTTTAGACCTGTTTTGATGCAACTGGGCCAGGGCGGCTTGCCATCATTGATGGATTCTAAAGGAAAATGTTCGGCATCTGTCAGTGAACTGAAACTCCAGAGGAAGGTCATGTAGCAAGACAAGTCGTTCTACAAAG
Source organism: Distichodus sexfasciatus (assembly GCA_032718565.1). Lineage (NCBI taxonomy): Eukaryota > Metazoa > Chordata > Actinopteri > Characiformes > Distichodontidae > Distichodus > Distichodus sexfasciatus. Next base: position 586,819 of record JAVGVS010000009.1, on the reverse strand, counting down.
GATTGGTTAAAACAGAATAAAGTTCATGTTTTGGAACGGCCAAGTCAAAGTCCTGAATCCAATCGAAATGTTATGGAAGGACCTGAAGCGAGCAGTTCATTTGAGGAAACGCACCTGCAGCCCAGAGTTTGAGCTGTTCTGTACACAGAAATAGGCTAAAATTCCTCAAAGCCAATGTGCAGTTATTGTTGCTCAAGGAAGTCACACCAGATACTGAAAGCAAAGGTTCACATACTTTTGCAACACACATATGTAATATTGCATCATTTTCCTCAGTAAATAAATAATCAAGTTTAATATATTTGTCTCATTTGTTTAACAGAGTTCTCTTTAATTACTGATTCCAATCATCAGTTGCTCTTATCCTTGCATTTCCTTCCTTTCCCTGAAGTGACTTGGGATTAAGGACCTTGGTTAGATGTCCAATGGTGGTTTTAGGTTTTTAAAGGATCCAATCAATAATCTTATTTTCACCATGGTCATATCTATAAACATTCAAAATACTCCCAACATAAAGTATTAATTATAGCATCTGAACACAATGTTCTGAACTAGATAAAGTCAAACTGTCACATCAGCTATATACAAGTATACAGAGAGACGAGACAACGTGGTGCCAGGTTTTACAGACAATAACGCAGACATATTTGTGCATTAAAACTTGTATTCTAGCAGTTAGAAGCATTTAAGTGAGAGAAAAAAAGATGTTTTTATATTAGATGTCATCTAGGTGGTGGAGGTAGCCTAGAGGTAGGATACTAATCTAAGGACCATAGAGTCATAGAGTCAAATTAAGCTCGGTCCTACTGCCAGTAATACTGTCTTTGAATCCCTGAGCAAGGCCTAAGTTGCTCCAGGAAGACCGGACCTGCATTAGGAACTGGAAGTCATTAAGGATAAGGGTTCTGCTAAACAATGTAAATGTAACGTTACTGATGCAACTAAATAACTGCAGAACTGCTGTTTCTCCCACAGTCAGAACAAAAGAAACTTTTGAAGATACTCCAGAAAGAACAAAGAAATTCCCAGAGATACATCAGAAACAACAAAGAAACTTACAGATACTCCAGAGAGAGCAAAGAAAGATTCTGAGATACTCCAGGCAGAACAAAGTAACAAAGAAACAAAGAAACATTCTGGAATACTTTAGGAAACTGCCAATGATAATGACATTGCTGTTGCAAAGGAGTGGTGGTAGCACAATGGCCTGAGACTGAACCTCTTGGTTGGTGACCATAAGATTGAGGCTTCAGAGATTAACAAGAGACAACCATCAGTCTAGAAATCCAACTACAACGCTATTTCACAGCACTTAACCACAAATATCCTCCAAAAAGACCTTCACATTTGGCATGGCAAGTCTGTTAATCAGCTGTAAGTGAGTGAGGAAGCTTCAAGCAGTTCTAGCCTGTCTCATCTTAGTTCTGCACAAACAATGAATCCCAAAAAAAGCAACCTAAGAGAGCTCACAATAAGGGGCGTGTGGTCAGGCCGAGCCTTTTCATCTGGAGAAAAAGGTTATGAGTTTTGTCCTAAAAGCTCGGCCGTGCAGGGGGATCAAACGACTGGAGAGCTTGCGAGATGGTGTGGTGTCCCAAAGTTGTAAGTAGGAGCAAACAGTGAGCTGATTAAGAGCAAATTTCAAGAAAAAAAAAAATCTTGCATGAGCAAAACACGACAGACAAGTGTATCATCAGAAAGGGAAAAGAAGAAAAACAAGAGAGAAATCGGTGTTGCTCTGTCCAGTAAGAAATCCCCAGAGTATAGCCAAAGAGCTCTGGACGTTCTACAAGATGCCGTGATAACGCTGAGAGTTCGAGTTAATGGATTTCTCCCTCTTTTCTCAGTGTTGAGGCGGCCTGGGTGGCCTCAGAAGAAGGCCGGCCTCTTTCGTCCCCCCATCCCTGTGTGTTTGGTGTGTGAGACCTGCTTACAACAAGGGTAAACACAGGAGGGCCGTGGAGCCTTTCATGTGCAAAGTGGCGGACTTTAAAAATCCATTATAGATACGAAAGAGACGAGTGCATGAGCACACATCTTGACAGGAGAAGCAATCTGTCAAAATTTGGTTGATCTGCCAAGTTCTTCTGTCAGTATGTGTGTGTGTGCTCAAATCATATAATTGGAATAATTCAATGTCCTAAAATGTCAATTGGAATTTGTCCATCTCAAAATGAAAAGCGAGCACGTTGGACGTGCTGAAACTCAGTGCTTGTTTTAAGATTATGATGGATTAAGAAAGGATTAGATTATGGCTGGGTTAAGGAAGAGAGAATGATCAAGTTAAAGTTTGAATTATGACTAATCTTAGGGTTAGAATATAGGTTTGTTTAGGGTTAGATTATGATTTGCTTTGGGAATATAGTCATGTGAAATTTCGTGTTAAATTATATTTAGATAATTTTAAGACCTGCTAAGGGAAGATGGTTTATGTCCTGATATATAAAACCTTAGAACTGAAAGGATTAAATTATGAGAATGTTTAGGATTAGGGTTTAAGAATATGGTTAGAACTTAAGGTGGAGAAAGGGCGGGTTAGGATCTAATATATAAGGGCCATAAATTACAATATCAACAAAAGTAACACTAACGATCGATAATACTTAGTATTATCAGTATTACAGTAATACAAATGCGTGGATGTACTTATGTGGGGAACAAATCTCCCTGGGAAAATACTCAATTATTTGTATATGCAAACACCTCGCAATTATTTGAAAGTGCAAGATGAGAAATCCTTCTTTCAATCTGCCTTGAAGGTATAGCTCAACTTCAACTCCACTCTAACATTCAAATCAAGGGAAATTTCCCAGAACATACCAAGTGTTAGTCAGTGTTAGTGTTTTTACGTGTTATATCTCACTCACCTTAGTGGCTGACACAGAGCTATGAGGGGATCCATCCCTGGACGCGCTCACAGATGGCCCTGGCGCTCTTTCCCTCTCTACATAAGATAAAAGAAAAAGGAATGGGAGGGAAAAAAATGACGTGAGGATGAGGTGGCAGCAGCAGCACCAGCAGCTAACAAGGCCACACATCCAAATGTGGCTCACCCTTGACTCAGTGGGAGCAATAAACGCTCCCACGTGTGGAGACAAACGCTGTCCTCCCCCACAGAGACCCCTGCGGTGCGGCGGAACCAGATGGCTCCTTCGGAGGGGAGAGGAGGTCCGCCCCGCGGGCAGGAGCATGCTGCTCTCCGCTCGTAACTTGCCACGAAACACTGAGACTCTGCAAGCCAAACCGCACCAGAAACTCTAGCTTCTTGGAACATGAGCAATAACGGGATGATTATCCCAAAAGACGCTGCTTCAATGAGAGGGAGTTGACTATTCCGACTATTGCAGGTCTTCGGCTTCGGGGCCCTTTGTCCTACTGGTTGTGAATTATAAAACGTTTTTATTTGAGTGAAAATAAGCTCAGTCTCCATGAATTTCCTCGCTCATATATTTATTGTAGACACTGCTTTTCGCTCTCCTGGGACGCCAAATTAATGAAAATAATTCAATATCCACAAGGTACACAGCAACAGTCAAATGTTATAATAAATACTCATTCTTTATTTAGGCCACTTCAACAACCACCCAGTTGTCATTATATAGTTTATAAAGGTGGGTGGTGTCCTGGTTTTAGGATATTTGTCTATAGACCAAAAGGTCATAGGTTCAAGTCTAGATCTATTCTACTGCTACCATTTGGGCCCTGAGCAAGACCCTTAACCCCAACATGCTCCAGGAGACTGTCTCTGTAAATGACATGGTACTCACTCTGGAAAACAGTGTCTGTTAAAATGGCAAAAATGGTCACAAATTACAGATCTTTTTCTCATTGAGAATTAAGAGTTAGACTAAAGTGTTACTGCTTGTTATAACAGCTTTCTGCACTCTTGGCAGTCTCTCCTGCAACTTTGTGAGAAGTGAGATACTTTTCAGTTATTAAAACTACCTGTTGGCTGTATTTCAAGATTTTTTTAAAAATAAATTCAATCATGGGCATTTGACAATTCACAGGATATTATTTAAAGCCAGTACTTTCTAGCATTTAAGCTCCGATCAAAATGTATTTAAGAATGGAGTACGGTAGTGGTCTAGTCGTAGAACGCTCGCCTATCACCTGAGAGGATGTAGGTTTAAATCTGAATCTATCCTAAAGTTAGTACTTCCACATTTTTCCCAAATATATATATAGGTACAAGGTATTTACATTTACAGCATTTAAGAGAATAAATGAAAATGTACTCCACCCATACCTCTTATCCAAAACTTTGAGGCATTAAAGGAGATCAGTGTCTGATTCATCCGTGTAACCTCACAGTAAGGCAACATATAAACAACCTGATCATAAAAAACAGAAGGCTGGCATCTAATTCCAATAAGGTCTCAGAAACAGCAGGTATAGTAAATAGATTGGATATTATAGATAATAGATTGGATATTATAGATAATAGATTCAACAGGGCAGTTGAATTTTTGTGATCCCAGACCAAACAGCCGATTTGCAACGCTCCGGCTCCAGTTACCGTGACTGATGTGTGACCTTCCAGATGAATCATGATAGAAACTAGATCTCTCCAAAAAGAACAGCATGTGTCACAAAATCAAAAAATCAGGACTGCTGCGTTGCATGCTTTTTGAATGCAGACCTAACAAATTTAGACCAAATCCCACAGTACATAGTAGTAGAGCTAAAATGTTGCCTCATTATATTGATGTTTGCATTAAGCATTTGTCTAATTAATGAACTAAAACACAGTGGTTAAGTTATTGACAGCAGCTTCGAAATCCCCATGAACCAAAATATTAGCCAATATCAATAATGCACAAATAGTTAAACCATTCATCTATTTACTTAATCATTTTATAAAATCAGCTGCTTAGTCTAAACAAATAGTTTTCACATAGATATAAATATTTACTGTTCATTCATACCGATCACAATTATCTATTAAAATGTTACCTATTATACTTTCAGCATTTACAGCACAAAGAAATGTGCTTAAAATAAATAACTGGAGAAATTAAATAATTAAACAGGGTTGCAACAAACACAATGGCACTGCCAATCAATGAATTCCAAACATTTTCTGGAACACATCTTAAATAGCAAATTAAGACATCATGTAAACGACTTGTAAAGGTAAATAGTGTAGACCTACTTGTATCCTATCCAAACTATTTCATCCCAGTGATCAACTCGCAACAAAAAGAGATACAAGAGCTATATAATATTACGAGGGATGCACAATAGTATCAGAATTATATTGGAATCAGCTGCTAATTGTTTACCTTATGTCATAGGCAGCGGGCCAATGCTTATATTTGCCGGGTATTTTTTAGCCAATATTTTATGACAGTGATCGTACATTGGAAAGATAGTAATAATGCCAGGCATGTCCAAAGCTCGAGATGGGATTTAATACGCCCCACGCCATCTGACTTAAAACGTGTTATTTTGTGCCAATGTGAATGAAAGTGAGCTCGCGCACGGACTGTGCACATCGAGCCGCGTACTAGTACAGTTAATTGTATGGTAGGTGAGGTGCTCTTATCATACTTTTCTATGCAGTAGTATGCATCTCAGGAAATAGCCAGGATTCTAGCTTAACTAGGTAGTGCACATAGATTGGCACTGTTCTAGAAATGTCAGAATTGTGGCATTATTTTTTACGCAATCGTTATTGGCATCGGCAGATATAAGTATGAAAAACATTGGCATCGGTCAAAAATTACCATATCATACATCCCTAAATATTACTGTTTAAAAAAAAACCCCACAAACCTGATTTCTGGGATAGCACTGAGGCATTGAGAGCAGCATTTTGTAATGTAGAGGCTTAGATTCAGTGATTTTGAACCTCAAAGGATTAAATGCATCACTGCTAGAATCGGCTGTACTCACCAGCACTTCTACCAGGGCCAAATGGTTCTTCAAATCCTAAAACAAATACAAGAAAATCAAGTGTTACTTTCATCACAGGTGGAGGGGAAAAATGAGGGATCAAACAATGTTTCGACAAGTTCCACCATGATGTACGCTGAACATGGTGCTGTATTATAGCTGTGATCATAATCAGAGCCCAGACAGGCCCCGGCCTGCTTTTGGGCACCGCTAGGCAGCTGGGATTACAAGCCTAGATATCTTATTATACAGTACAGATTATAGGTGTCACTGGATTCAAGCATGCAGATCTACAGTAATTAAGCCCTTTTTTCCCTTTCAGTGTCATGCATACACTCTCAAGGTGTGGAGGCAGTGACATTGTATAATTGTACTATTGCCCTTGAAAATGATGTGTTTAAAGAAGCTTTACAAAAAGCTATACGTATAGGTATTTGGATCTTCCGCAAAGAGCATGGCTCTGTGCAAGGCACAAGGATTTCAAGTATTAAAAATTCTTGAAATCCACACTAGAAAAGCACATTTTCAAAATTTCAAACTAGGGGATTCTGCATTGGCCGAAAGCAGTTTCAAATTGCCATCCATGAGTCCTTCTTAGTCAAGTTTTTGAATTGTTCATGCAAAAGTAGCCAAGCTTCAAGCACTTACTGACAAAGTATTGAAGCCATTGTCCTAACAACCACCTATTAGGGATGGAACGGTTCATGAAAAAAATCTGTCCCGCTCGGTTCGCTTGTGTTGGTTTGGGACACGTGTGTAGCGTTTTATTGCTAATTCTTTATTGGGGAAAACCACATTTTAGGGAAAAATAATATCTGTTTGTTTTTAAAAATCAAAATATGGATTTGGTTTTTTTTTTATGTTATTACAAACTCATGATGAAATATTGGAGTTTGAAACAGAAAATAGTGGTTTTCATGCAACCAGTTTTTGTGAAAGAAAACACCTTTTTACCCTCAATTTAACAATTTTGGATTTATAGCGTTTTGGAACCAAACTCTTCATCTGTTCTAAAGCAAGAATTTAAGGCAAACAGGTTTTTTTTTATTGCCAAATAAATGAAAAGCATTTTGAAATCAGCAATGTCTCCCCATTTACTGTATAAAATTGCTCCCAGCACAATGACGTGCCTAATGCCAAACGGCCTCATTCTTTCAGTTTTTACATGACTACATGACTATGTCCTTGAGAATAACTCATAGTTTAAAAATCACAAATGGTGGATTATCTACTGATGATGTGTGGTATTTCTGAAGTGTAGACAAAATAGAAAAATAGTGAACCGAACCGAAAACCGTGACCCAAAATTAAGACAAGAAACGCACACAATCATTCATAAATGAAAGACAATTATCTGGCTTTACTTAGATACTGTAGATGCTTAAACTACTTAGACTTGCCATAGAAAAAAATCACAGTTAAAATGTTTCAAATTGCTAATTCAAAGCTATCTTCGGAAAACAAATAAACCATGGAAAGAACCATTCAAGCTACTTCAAGTCTATCAACTGCTTCTGGCTTTTCATTTAGCTATGTCTATACACTCACAGTCAGCAGTCATTTCTGTAACAAACCATGCTGAGCACTGTCCCTCAGCACTGTCATCATGCCACTCATCGGGAAAAGCTGGAGCTAAGGGCTTCTGGGGCAGAACACCAGTGATCTGTATTTTCAAAGACTGTCCTAAACATGGTAAGCCTTCACTTCCATTCCACTCCGCACCCAACACCTAAAAGCAAAAAGCTCAGCACACATCACTTATACTTTAAAATCGAGCTCTTATTGAGTTCCCAAAGTTTTCCAACAAGACAAACTTAAAGGAACAGTTCAGGAAAAAAAATGTTTTCACATTTTCACTAACCTCTAAAGCAGTCTGCCAGTCAGGACACATTAGTGTCCAAATCCCATATTGTTAATATTATAATGGAACTGTAAAACTATGTAATGAAAGCTTAGGCCCCTGGATTACCATTATGTCAGACACTTTCATTAAAGTTAGCAAACATAAGCAGTGCCAGACCATGAAGGCAAAAGCAAAAAAGTGAGACCATGTGATAGTCTGTATGGAATTGAAGGCTCCTAAATCCCAGTTTCATTAAAGCTCTAGTCTCACCATAACTGTGACAATTAATCACATGCTTACAAGTTTGAACTCACCTAAACATCTCATGAGTCACAAACAATTGCATTTCCAAAGTTTGGGCACCGATACGTTACCGATAACAAGACCCCCAATAAACACATAAGCACCCAGACTCTAGTAAGCGCCTGAAAGCATGAAGATGGGGTGAAGAGGGTCGTACTTTTTCCCTGAGGAGGTTGGTACGCGTGGGTCTTGCTCCTTTCAGGGGAGTAGCTTCGGCTACTGATGCTGGATCCTGAGCGGCTGTGGGGGGAAGGAGGGACATCCCGGCGGACAGGAGAGCGATCACGTACCGGAGGGAAGGGGGCTTTGCGACGTAGAGCTTCCCTGTCCTCCCTGTGGTTTACACACACATACACACAACTTAAAAGTAGGAGTCTGGCAAGACAGTTCTGGTTAGGATGAAAAAAATCTAGAGCCAAAGAGCCAAATATGTGTTGTTTGACCAGTGTTGTAGTTTTATTATTTTGTTAAAACCAGTACTGAACTACTACTGATACAAGGAATTCCAATTTACGAGTGAGAATTACCTTGATATCTGTCCAATTGGCTTCCTTTTGAGTGAGTATTAGATAATTCTCTCACGTTGCAAATATTTTACCGCACAATCAGTAAAATTACTGTAGAAGTGATTAGTTGCAGTTCTGTCATTTTTAATAATTCCTGATATAAGTAATTTGGCCACAAAAGTGGTGGAAGTTATGATTTCTTGTAATTAAGGTCTTGGTTTAAAAGCATCGTAACAAACACTAGTTGTGTAGTTAATTGAGTACAGAGTTATCCTCTAATGTTAGAAATGAACACAAACTATAGCTGTGCTTCGGAAAGCAGTCTATAACGTGAAGGTGGGTGATTATTTGGCATTGCGAACACAGCACAGCACACCACAACAATATGCGACCTCTGCATTCGACCCATCCGTGAAGGGGCAGTGAGCAGCTGACATTGGCAGCACCCGTGGAGAAGTGCTTGGGGACAGTACCTTGCTGATGTGTACCTCAGTGGTATGTTTGCCGGCCCGGGATTTGAACCGGCGACCTTCTGATCACAGGGTTACGCTACTAACTGCCCTGACAGCATGATTATTAGAATTCGTATTAAAAGGAAGTGTACAGTTCAAACTTAAATGTGTTCAATTGAAAGTGAGTAACTGTCATTGTGAACATCTGAACCGCCAACCCCCTGATCATGGGGCCGAACTCCCTACCCGTTACGCTACCAACTGCAACTTCATTTATCAGGAGCTCTTTAACACTAGATAGCCAAATCCTTTCCAAGTTCCTTTGCCCATGTGCAGTAAATTGACTCTTACTTAGCAAATGCTTGATTAAACGTTACATACATTACAGACACCAGCAAAAAAAAAATCTGTTCTGCTACTGTGTTTGGGTCTTGCTATAAAAGGTAGCTGAGGGTGAACTTGGGACCTGCGACATAAGGGAGAACACAAAGCTCTAAAGCATGCTTTATAAACTTCTAAAAAGCATACAAATGGAACTAGGAGGAGAACATTTGACCAGTTACGAGGAAGGAACAAGGCAAATCTGAAATGCAACAGTGGCTGAAGTAGCTGAAGTTTGTCACAAGTCCCGGACCGCTAAAGGAACCACTCAGGTACTCATGAGCAAGGTACAGTCCACAAGCACTGCTCCCCAGGCGCTTCCAAAAGCTGCGACTACATCTTCACGGATGGGTCATGCAGCGGTCACATTTTGTTGTGCTGCACTGTGTGCCACAATGACATATAATCACTGAGGTAAGCTTAAACTATCTTGGTGACTAAATTCTCACCAGACCTAGGCATCCTTGACAGTAATGGGTATCAAAAAAATTGTCCTTGCCTTTACAAATTAACACTGCAGTTTTTAAGCATCTCAGCCTCCTCTGTTCTCAGTGCTTTTTTCGAAAGCAGGGAAGAATGTTAAGAAGAAAAGGAACAAACTAAGACCCAACACGACTACTGTTTAACGACCACTATTCTTAAAAATAAAACTCCCCATGTCCTACTGTCACACAAGCTTGTTTAGGTCTTCATCGTCTACAAGCATCAGTTACATAAGCTATATACATATATATAGTTTTACATATGCACTGAAACGGAGTCTGGGCGAGTGTTGTGAAACATGCTATCTATTAAGACGATTAACTGCTTGTTCCTCATATTGGAAACATTCATTCATTCATTTATACAGCAAACATAACAAGGGTGTGAAGTGTAAACTGTTCATTGTCATAATTAAAATGCTAGTTTCTGATAAACAGTTAAGACTTTTGGGCTTCACTATGTGTGTGTTGTGTTCATTTGCCAGTGGGTACAAACACATGACAGTTAATACCTGATACATGCTTTTAACCTCCGGGTTAAGGTTTAAACACATCGATGTGCTCTTTTGTACCTAAAACCTATAATAAATTTGCAGTTGAGACGATACAATTTTGTTCGCTTACCTTTAAATGTCTATTAAAAGCTAATACTTTCAATTACAAGACCTTACCCATTCTTATTGAAGGAAACAGTGTGAAATAGTATAAAAGTGTTTGTGTGTGAGTGTATGTGTGGGATGGAGTGAGGGCCTACCCCCGGTCCAGGTTCATGAGGGCCTGTATTAGCGTGTCGTCTCCCTGGTCGGGGCCCAGAGCTGCTAGGGACCTGGGAGCAGGATAAGAGCCCTGGGCTCGAGCGCTTGGAGAAGGACCCATACGATTATTGCCTCTGAGAGAGGGACAAGAAGGAGAAAATATTGGAAACATAAAGAGCAGCATCAAGACTACATCTGTGTCAGCATTTGGAGATGTGTTCTCATACGCATTTGTCAGAGCTAATTCCGGCTGATGCATTCTCACTGTATAAAGACACTATACTATGTCAATTATAGCTAAAAATAAACAAAAACAAAAATAACAAAGCCGACCCAATCCAAACCTCACTGATTATCGTCATCTTCTAGCATTTTTAACCTTTAACCGACTCAATTTATATATTTTTGATCAATCTTTCTAAACTTCACAAGAGGTCAGGAGAAAATAGATAAATTCCCCTAACACTGAAATTTTAACCCAGATTTTTCTTTCCCTGATTAACGTGAGGGTCACAGAAAGGTGAGGCCGACTCCCTGATCCACGGATATATAATATATGACCTCAAATTAAGAGAAAATTTCTTCCAGAGCAATTACCTACATAATAATGCATTTACAAGACTCAACAGTTATAGCATCAACACTTAATACTCAAGTTAAATCAGCTTCCACACAGTGCATGAAGTTTATGAAACTGGTGCTTCAGACTTCTTGCTAATGAAGGAATACTTTCAAGTAGTAGCTTTGCTTTAAGTCCTGACTAGATTGCATTGATTCATTCATCATAAAATTTCAACAGTCCTATTTCAGTAAGGGTCACACGGACGATGTTTCGACACCTCCACTTTCAACACCCCCCCCCCAAATGCAAGCTCGGCCATTAAAAAGGGTGCCCCACGTTTACTTTCACACATTCCTTTCATCTTTCACATCCTTCAAGAAGCCGGGACTGGTCACTTTGCTCCCTCTCAGAGTTAAGGCTATAGTCAATGGCTGAACTGGGACCACAGCTATTCTATATTGTTATCATATACAGACACGTACCGACCATGCGAGTCCACAGCAGGAACAAATTGGCCAAATCCTCATTTCGAAGCGTCTGTAAACCCAATTCAGATGCACTGCGGTTTAATGAAACGCACTGGAACATTCCAAGTTAATGAGCGTTACTCTAAGCAATTTGATTGGCGCATGAATTG
>JAVGVS010000009.1:555000-572500 GCA_032718565.1 Distichodus sexfasciatus | reverse complement strand
CTTACTAGACTGTACATACAGCATTGTCTTATGTCTGCATTTGTTCCAATTTCATAAATGAAAGAATACTAACTTTGGGTAACACAAGTAATCAGATGTGTGGATCTACAGACGAGACAATTTCTTGAGTCCACATCTTAACTTTCAAAAAAACTAAATGGTTACTAACTTAGGGTGCTTTCACACCTTAGTACGCTTGCTCTGGTCCGAATCAGTTGATAATTTTGTAAACTTGTAGCATTTTCTCCTTGGTTTGGTTTGTTTTCACACAGGAAAAAATCCAAGCGTACCAAAATGTGTCACTTTAAATCACGCGAAAACATCCTCTCCGCTTATTGGTCAGATGTGTTTGCCGCGTGAACAAAAATGTAAATACAGTCAGAAGATTCTGTGTTGACTGTTTCAAGATGGAGAACCTACGTGGACTGGTTGTCACCCTGGTGATTACTTTCTACATCTCGTGCGTTCACCACTTCAGACGAATTATTGCGTTTGAAAATCAAGCACGGTCACGGCTGGAAAACAGCGTATTAATGCACTGCACTCGCTGAAGGCGCAAATCGCGAAAATACAGGAGGTGGCGCGGAACAGTGATATGCTCATCATGCGAATTTTTTCCCGAAGATCCAACAGGTATGTATATCATGTGATTCGCAGCCTTTGGTCCTGTTTTGGTTCGGTATGCTTTCTCACCAGGAGGACCGCACCGGAGTTCGCTAACTGATTCGGATCGAGACCACCTCTTTTTGGAGGTCGCGGTGCAGTTGTTTTGGTCCGCACCCGAGTGCGATTACCGTGTTCATACCAGATCAAACGAACCGCACCAAGAGGGGAAACGAACTCGAGTTCGATTGAAGCAGACTAAAGTCTGTGGGTGTGAAAGCACCCTTAATCTCCCATATGGTTTGCTAAAGATCAGAAAACTCGATCAGAAAACTCAATATAACCTCAACATTAGTGAAGCATCAACTGCAGTATAACAAGTTGCCATGTACACCGATTTTACATGTTTTCATCTTCTAGCGTCATTTTTTAATACTTTACTAGTATCAGAATTAAAAGATTGCTGGCATAGGATAAGTAAGAAATAATTGTAGCTCCACCACTCACCCTTCGTCCTTGCGGCCCACCTCTGGGTTCATTGGGGAAAGAATGATGGCTGTCACCATGATAACCCCTCTGATCGTCTCCATGGTAGTTCCTGGGGGCTCCATTTGGGTAAAAGCGTGGTCCGTCGTAATCGAAGCCTCTGCCGTAGTCGTCATCGGGTCGGCCGAAATTCTGTCTCCGATCTCCCGGAGCTCCTCGGGGGTATGGAGCCTGACACAGGAATATTGCAGCAGTCAGTGTAGGCAAAAGCTTCAACATTTACACTGAAGCCAACTACAATTTTTACATTCTAGTTAGTACCAAATATTAAATGCATAAGTAGGGACTGTAATCATCAAACCCGTTCTTACAGGCCTTTCCTGGTGGAACCGATCATCATATACGTCCCTCATGTTCCTATCTCGTCTGAACGCCACTGAAATAAATTTTTAAAAGGTATGGACGTAAGAAGTGCAGCAGTGTCATGCTCTTTACAGATTTGAACATAATATAATGAGAAATAACAGCTAGAAATTAAAATGTCTAAGCAACATCAGTGGTAGTATAACTGAATCTTACTTTATGGAAAAAAATATACATTCATTGAAAAAGAGATCAATGACCACATATAATAAAACCAGAGGTGGGCTAAGTAGCTAACTTCATTACTTAAGTGACAGTACAGATACCACTAGTCAAATGTTACTCCAATAGAGGTGAAAGTCAAATTTTTACTTAAGTGACAGTACTGAAGTACTTGTTTTAAAAAATACATCTTCTTTCACCGCATTGTTGCATTATTGCCACAACACTTATAACACCTAATGCCTCTGACTAGCTTGTAGAAGCTGTAGAATTCGTAGAATGTTACAGAATGAAACACAACCTGAACTGATAAAGAAAACCAGTCATTAGTTTATTTTGTAAATAATTGTAAGACTACACACACCCACAAAACAGCATGGCAGTGTTCTGACCCAGCTCTGGCAGTGTGTGCACACTGGGGGTGTTGAAATTAATCTTATAATCGATGCATCGCGATGCAGACGCGGACGATTCTGCATCGATGCAGTGGCAGGGCATAATCGATTATATCATAATGAAATTGTTTGGTGACTTTCTGGCGGTGGCATAAAAATTCTAGTTAAAAAGTAGTTTCGGTAGTGACTGTGGCTGCCTGAGGTGAGTACAGCGCTGCTCCGGGTAGAATTAACTCTCATCTCACTGACGGCACTCACCGCATGTGCGGCAGCCGAGAATGGCGGAGGGAGTGAATTTCACGTAATAATATAATATTGCGCGCAGACTGTATTTTTCCTCTCTCGAATGTCTTTTTTCCTCTCGATGTGTTAAATGTCCTCGCGCGCACAGTAAATTACCGACAAGCGGCTTTTTTGCTCGAGTGAGATTTCTACGCGGTGGGTTTGAAAGGGGCGGATTTTGGCAGTTTGGGGGCGGGGTTTGGCTGTTTCTGCCTATAGTTAGCCTAAGTTATAGTTTATCGACCTTATAATAATAATTTAATAGTTAGGTCTTACACGTTTAATAAGCACGCAATCAATGGCTCCCCTTGCCCACCTGTCTGTCCCCAATTCAACATAAACACAGATGCAGTTACAGACTGCAGCGAGGCACATCATTGGGATGCTGAAGCAGGCGTTATAGCTCCATCATTACACACACACACACACACACACCAAGACTGATGGCCCAGAATTAAACTTTTGTAGTATCTGCATAATCATCCATTACGTTTCGTGCTTTGTTGATCCTCTGATGGTATGTAAGGTTGATATACTTATTATATTAGTTTGCAGACGAGTGTCAGAATACTACACAGGTAAACTGCCAAAATGGTAACATACCATTGTAACATTTATGGTAGCGTGACAAAGGCGTTGGTTACTTTACCTTTTTCCAAATCTAACGTCTGTGTTTATGTTGAATTGGGGACAGACAAGGGAGCATCTCACTGCTTGTATTTGTATTTGAAAACAATATGCAGTAATTGATGGGCTGCATCGTGATGCATCGAGATGCATCAAGATATCGAATCGAACTGACGTGATAATCGTAATCGAATCGTATCGTGAGACCAGTGACGATTCACACCTCTAGTGCACACATATATGTGTATGTTAATCAGGAGGACAGTGCGATAGCTGTAAATGCAGCCTGCTCACAACGTAAAATCAACATTCCAACCTGCTTAAACCCAGCTCTACACCTCTAGCTTCATGACCTTCCAACAGTTTTAATCAAGACAAAACAGCAGAACTGTCTGAACTTGGTTTTATAGTTCCAGTCTGCAGGTGTGATGTAATCCTGCTGATTACTGACAGACTGTCACCTGACAAACAACCAATCACATTTTAGAAAAGGGGGAATAACACCCACTTTATCCACAGATTTGAAAGTACCGAGCAACAAGAACCTCGATAGAAATGTAGTGAAGTTAAGAGTACAGTATTTGTCTTTAAAATGTAGGGAAGTGGAAGTCATAAGTTCCCAAATAAAATACCATTCAAGTGAAGTACAGATTCTCAAAAACTCTACTTAAGTACAGTACTCAAGTAAATGTACTTAGTTACTGTCCACCTCTGAAAAAAACTAATTACAGTACACTTAGAAAAGGTAATATTTGGCCTACTTGTTTTGAAGAACCCGTCTTTAGGTGTACCGATGTGGTTGTCTAGGGGGGAAACAGAAAGACATATTTAAAGACATTTTTCTTCAATTTCGTCACACTATATATTAAGCCTGTGCCATATCATACCATTCACAAAAACTGTGGAACAAATTTTTACAGGATTAAAGTACTGCCATATTGATGATACAACAGGGCGATGCATTTATGTTTCTTTACGTTCCATAATGATGACACAAAACCGACAAGTAAGCTTCTTCGAGCTGCCCTTAAACAGTGAAGCAAGCGAGAAGCAATGCTGTGCAGTACTGCAAATTTTGGTATCAATCTGATACCAGGTATATACAGTGTCATCAACAGGTAGATACAAATACTATGAGTTTGAAGTTGGCTACTTGTTCATCAGCTTCATTTCCCCCCTAAACAGTGAGCTGCCATGTTTATATCTTAACCTAGGAGTTGGGAAATATTTCGAATATATCCATCTCGGCTTGTTCCATGTGCAATATAGCGAATGACAAATCCTCATGTTAATGTTAAACAGACAGCAACTTCAGCTTGGAGTTTGGCTCCTCTGCCCTCTCAAAGCAGACAGCTCATCCAGAAAACTATGCTTTTGTGCCCCAATTTGAAAGCATTGTCACACATGAGCACAGACACTGTTGAGCGGGTCCACAGACCATTTCAAGTGAGCGTGGAGGCAGAGTTGAGGATGTGCAGGCACAAGATTTTGCTCGTGAAAGAATTATGGCACAAAAATAACGCCATAGAAAACTCTACTAAAGGTGGAGGGAAGCGAGCACACAGACAGAGAAGTGATTATCCATGCGAGTTCAGAGATAACTGGTTCTGAAGAAATTAATTAATTAAATAATTGGTTCTATTACTCTGTGCACAAAACAGAAGTTAATGCCTAAATGACATTCTTTGTGACGTAAACACACACGCTATGTGTGTAAGCGCTCGGGACTCTTGCATGGAACTCCAGCACTCGCAAAAAAGCTACAGTTCTGTCAAATCTTCCCCTTTATTACAGAAAAAACTCATATTTTTAGCTGATAAATTACAACAACCATTTAATTGATATTTTCAGTGTTATTTCCAGAGGCACATCCATCTCATTATTGTGATTCGGCTCCAAGTTGCACGGGGGAATGTGGGAAATGTAGTTCTCTTCCAGAAAGGTCAAAAGCAGGTCACTTAATAGGCCAAAATGAATCTAAAATGACTCAAAATTACCCAAAACTGCAGTATTTCTTCATTTCCAAATTATCAGATAGTAATCAATAATACAAAATCAATATAGAAAAATGCATTATTTGTTATCAAATGATTTTATTCTGTATCCAGAGTGTTTCCACCTGGCACTAACATTAATTTTCTTAACAGTACTAAGCCAAAGAAGATTCTGACATTCACCAGTTTTTTATTATTGGAGATTTGTTCCTAGGTAAAAAACAATTACATATAACTGCAGAAGAGCACTCTCGAGTACATTTTATTGAATGCATGTTTGTGCAAAACACTAGCTTATTGGGTTTTCGCCAGTTGTACGGTTGTATAACATCATACTACTTAAATGTGTTAACTTTATTAAGAACAAAATTATGAATAATTAGTGAATGATGCCAAATAATTTTACAGTGCAACAATGTTAATGCTGAAATAACATATTGATTGCTGAGAGACCACGAAAGAATTATCTGGTGTAGACTCGCTTTAAAGAGATTAGTTAACAGCTGACATTACTACACCAACTATCAACACAAACAAATGCCTTTTATCCCCTTGGTGTTACAATATTCCCCTTCGAAATGCCTTCATATTTATCGTGCTTAACAAGAGTTAAAGAAAGCAATTTGTTTAGCCTGACTTTTGGCACACATTAAAGTCATGTGAGAACGTAAAAATACAGGTCTACAGCTCTCATGTAGATAAGCATTAGTCTAAGTATCAAGCGGCAATAAGGTTTCAGTATGATGTGTTTGATATAATGAGTCTTACCTGATATTGTTACGCTAATATACTGATGAACAAATACAGTTAACAACTGTTGAAGAACTTAATACATTATTGGAAGAAGCTGTAGTGAACGTTTCTAATCATTTCTTCTACTATAAAAGCACACAATAAGATACAAATAAAAATATTAAAAGTTCATTAAGTGATACAATGGAAAAGAGTTTTAAACGAGATTTTAGTTAACCAACTAGCAGATTTCCCATGTTTTGCTATGTTTAGTGTATCTACTGTATTGTGAACTAAATAACTCTATTTACGTGAATGAAATAATTTGGGTTTATCTGTTCTATAACTAAAAGTTCGCTTTGGCAGACTGTGTCCCGAGTCTAGACCTAAAAGTAAAAACTCATTTTGACTTTTTAATTATTCTTATTATTCTTATTATTATTTAAGCTAAGACAAAACAAAACAATACAAACATTGAACACACACCAACAAATAGAACCTACAGATAATTAAAAGTCCATAAGCATTTAAATGTCGAAACAATTAGAGAAAGGAACCATGGGGCTAAGGCATAAAAACACAGTTATAAATCATGTAAAAACTCCGTATTTACAGTCCGTACAGGTTTCTGTTTAAACTCTTTGAAATAGTAGAGATATATCTTTCTAATTCTGCCTAAAAGTAAAATCTTAGTCGTGTGAAAAAACACGGTGTACCTTCAACTCTCCACGAATAAAGTCGAATAATATTCCAGAGAGTTGCCAAATCTATATACTAGACCCAACACACCCCGATTAGTAAGCGGAGTTAAAACAAAATAATGAAAATAAACAACGAATTTGTTAACTAACAACCTCCAGTTAAAGCTACTGCAGGTGCTCTTGCGCTACACGCTAACAACACAAGCTCCGTGCAGCTCTTCCAGGGAACTTACCACTTCCGGCCGGCAATCATGTCACATACGCACAGTTTCTACACCTGACAGTAAAACGGCGGTTAGCGAACTGAAAATAACGACGCCGATTCAGCGCAGACAACTCGCACCGAGGACAGGGGGCATCTTCGGAACTAACATCAATGATAGAAGACGACGTCGGCCCCTTCCCTTTCCGGGTCACGTTCAAAATAAGAGTCCCGTGACTGCGCAGCGACTTTAATCTCTCGACTGTTTATGGCAAGTCGCAGTATGGCTGAATCCCATTTCACCCCTTGGCCCCATTCCATAACCCTACCCCTTGACCCCCGGGCCTTGCCATGGAGTACAAATGACAACATTTTATAAATATAAAATCTATATAGTAAATGTATATTTGGTTTGGATAAAATCTAATTAACACCATTTACTATTTATAGACAAATTTACACCATTAAACTAATTTACACCATTAAATGAAGTTCACTATCTAGCACTAAATTTCCAACTGAACATTTTACTTTGTGAAGTTATTAATAAAATTTTTTAAAAGTGAAGAGTTGAAGAAATAGCTGAGGTCAGGCTGCAGCATCATGCCTACCAAAGAGAAAAAACTAAATGCATTAAAATTCAGCTTATGGCCATTTATGCTAAATAAACATGAATAAATCTAACTTTTATATTTAACAAAACAGCTTTCAAACTCTTTCTTAATTCCATTTGTTATTATGCAAGCACAATAAACTAAATTATCACAATGCATCATCAGATTCTGTTTAATTATGCTGTGCAGCCCCACTCGTATGACTATTTTAAATTTCTTCTCTAGCATTACAGTAAGACAGGATTATATCAATTAAGTTGAGTATTAAATAATTATCAATTACATTAACAGTGCAAACATAGATTGATCCATCTACGTATATTAATGTTATCTTAGCTCTAGTGTCAGCGTATATCCCCAGATGCTGCGGAACCCAAGCAAAGCCAAGACAAATGAATCACGAATCAAATAAAGGGATTCATGAACCGATTTATGACTCGTGAAACAAATGAACCAATTCATGAATCAAAAGAATCACAAATCAAACAAGCTGATTCATGAATCAAATGAACCAATTCATGTATCAAATGAACCAATTCATTAGGGCGCGGTTCAAAAAATTGATTCACCGATCAATATAGATTCTCGTTCGAAAAATACGATATCGATTCAAAAATTCGCGGATCGATCTTTTCCTGCGGCTATGCACTACTTCTTGCAACCGCGCAAGGAGAGCTATAAATACGTGAGACCGGCAAAACCGAAACCAAATAGAGCCATGGCTGAAGCTGCTCCACTCAAATCACCGTCTGGCCTAAAGGCCAGTGTTTGGCAACACTTCGGTTTTAAAACAAGTTATTTTATAACCAAGCAAAACTAGTATTGACGCAAAGAAATCTCTAAATAAATTGATATCGAATCGAATCGAGAATTGAATCGGATCATGACCTTGTGAATCGGAATCGAATCGATTCAGGAAATCAGCAACGATACCCAGCCCTACAATTCATGACTTGTGAATCAAAATGATCATGAATTAAGAATAAAATAAATCATTAATCAAATCAAACAATTCATGGAGCAATTCATGAATCAAATGAACTGATTCATGAACCAATTCATGAATCGTCAATCAAATTAACCATGATTCAAACAAACCAATTAATTTGATTCCTGAATTGGTTCATTTGTTTCATGAATCAATTAATCAAATGAATCATGACTCAAATGAAATTATTCATGAACCGAATCATGAACCAACCAAACCGATTTATGAACCGATTCATGAATCAAATTAACCTATTCAAGAATTGTGAATCAAATGAATTATGAATTAAATGAATTGATTCACAAACAGTTATTCCTGAATCAAATTAACCTATTCAAGAATTGTGAATCAAATGAATTATGAATTAAATGAATTGATTCATGAACTGATTCATGAATTAAATCAATCGATACATGAATCAAATTAACTGATCCATGAATCAAATGAACAGATTCAAGAATTGTGAAACAAATTAATCCTGAATCAAGTGAACAGATTCATGAATCAAGTGAACAGATTCATGAATCAAATGAACCGATTCATTAATCAAATGAACCAACTCATGAATCATGAATCAAATGAGCCGATTCCTGATTAATCAAATTGACTGATTCATGATGACAGTCCGTCCGTATCGGCGACAACATTTCCAGCATCATCAGACTGAGCACAGGAGCTCCCCAAAGCTCCCCATCATCAAATTCGCCGACGACACAACTGTGGTGGGGCTCATCAGCAACAATGATGAGTCGGCATACAGAGATGAGGTTCAGCAGTAGCTGTCTGGTGCAGTGAGAACAACCTGTCACTGACAATCTGCCATCTCTCACTTGGACTCTTTACACTCCTCCCATCTGGCAGACGCTAACGCAGCATCAGGACTCGAACCACTAGTCTGCATGATAGCTTTTTCCCACAAGCCGTCCTACTTTTAAACACACTTCCTACCCTCACACTCCCCGCCACACACGACTGTGAACTGACTCTATTACACCTCTGCACTTTACACAACACTGTCTTATGATGCACATGCTGCTATACGGAAAATCTCATTTATGTTGCACTGGAACTGTCTCAGGAAAATGTTTATGAATAATGTTTATGTTTACAGACAGTACAGTATTTTCACAAACTGCTACTGATCTGGCACACATTTAATGCCAACCGATTTAAATTGAAATCCTCTTCTCTTGATTGCTGCTAAAATATTTACACAATTATGCACTGTTGCTACATATTTGCACAACAGCTTTGTCTCTCTTTCTAGTTATTGTCTCTCTTTCTTGTTTAAAGTTTTACATTTATATTCTCCTTCTAGTTTAAAGTGTTTATTTTATATTCTATTTATATATTTTATTGTGCCTTATTTGTTCCTTGTACTTTGTTCTTTGTTGTTTACACTGTTAAAACTGGAGCCACGTTGCCTTGTCTCTATGTATACTTGTACAGTATATAGCAGAGATGACAATAAAGTTTACTTTGACTTTGACTGACTTTGAAGTCATGAATCCATTTATTCGATTCATGAATCCATCAAGTTTCATTTGATTCATGATTCACTTGATTCACAATTCATGATTTATTTGATTCACGAGTCATGCATCAGTTCATTTGATTCACAAGTCATGAATTGGATCATGAATCCGTTCATTTGACTGATGAATCCATTAATTTGATTCATGATCCATTTGATTCACAAGTCATGAATCAGTTCACAATTCTGTTCATTTGATTCATGATTCATTTGTCTGGGCTTTGCTCGGGTTCCGCAGCATTCAGGGATATACACCGACACAATAGCTAATATAACATTAAAATACCGAAACCATACCATTACTGTGACCCAAAAAACGTGATACGTACCGAATCATGGGCTGTACCACTGTACCACTGCATTACTAATCCCTGCGTGCAACACTTATGTTGTAATTCATGAAAGTACCTCAAGTCCTCTGTTACTATCTACTGGAAAAATATGTATACAAAATAGCACACCACATGTGATACAGCACAATAATGCTTGTTGGATGAGTTCATAGGACTGCTGTAGGTGGATCAATTCATGTTTGTGCTATTAACGTAATTGATAACTATTTTATACTCAGCTTAACTGATATAATCCTGTCTTACCATAATGCTAGAGCAGAAATTAAAAATGAGTGGGGCTGCACAGCGTAATTAAACAAAATCTGATGATGCATTGTGATAATTTGGTTTATTGTGCTTGCATAGTAACAAATGGAATTAAGAAAGAGTTTGAAAGCTGTTTTGTTAAATATAAAAGTTAGATTTTTTCATGTTTATTTAGCAAAAAATGGCTATAAGCTGAATTTTAATGCATTTTGTTTTTCTCTTTGGTAGGCATGATGCTGCAGCCTGGCCTCAGCCATAGTTTCAACAGTTTTAACCCCTCACTTTTAAAAATTTGTATTAATAACTTCACAAAGTAAAATGTTCTGTCGGACATTTAGTGCCACCGTCATTACTTGTAAATGTTTTAATAATTAGGGGGCCATGCAGTGTAACACTGCGTGGAACCCTATTGGAATCGTGCTGATTTTTTCTTCTGCCTTAAAACGCGTTGTGGAGAAAAAACTGTAAGACCTACAGCTTTGAAATTTGGCAGGTAGGTCCGGTACCCCACCCACTACTCAGGCAAAAAAAATTGCACCAATATAAGCTATTTTGCATTTTTCCAAAAAAAATTTTGCATTTTGCCTAATAACTTTTGAACCGTAGCTCCGATTCTCAAAAATTGTATACCATCTTATTCCTTCGGTCAAGACAAGTCTTTGTAGATCCTCCTATCTATTTCTGCCATATTTGATTTTTCGCTAATTTGCATAATATGCAAAACCATCTCTTGCGAACTAGACCCTGGATTTTTATCCAATCTGCATGCAACTGGTATCATTTGAATCCCAACATTCACAAAATGGCTCTAACATCCGGCCCCTGGTGACTAGGCATTGCTTATCAATTACCAACTAAAATTCAGAGCCATTAGCATTTTTTTTAGCATTTTATCTAGGTCAGTTCTTTTCTGGTGTTGTGTCAGCAGGCCGAGGCAGTGATGGGTCTTTATGCGGTGCTTGGCTTTACTCGGGACCTCGGCTCACGAACTACACTTGAGTCTGGCGTGACTTTGGTGATTCTTCCCAATGGCCAGGATCTTCTTGGGAGAGCCGGATCGAACACAACGACTACGTCTCCTACCTCGAAGTTTCTTTTCAGCCCACGCCATTTTTGCCGTTCTTGCAGAAGTGGCGAATGCTCAGGTCCATCTTCTCCCGAAACAAATCTGTCATGTACTATGGACTTGTCTCCAGCGTTGTATGGCGTGAATGTCGTCTTCTTTTAAACAAGCCGGGTGGCATGATAGGCTTTTTTGTTTTGTTTAATTAGCGGTTGATGTCAGTGGCTCCAGAGTCGTTAGGGTCATCTGGGCACATAGTTAAAGTCTTCGTTGGCGATCTTCTCTACTTCATTCAACAAGTTCTTGATCGTCGTCATCTGCTTACTTGTTGCCGTGTAATGACGGAGTTCATCACCTTCTTTACTGTTCGAATCTGTCGCTCCCACACTCCACCTTGATGAGACGCGCCGGGTGGGTTGAAGATCCACTGAACTCCTTTCTGCTTAGCATGTGTCTCGTTGTCACGGGACTGGTTCCGAATCCTTTAACATCTTCGTAGCTCCTTCTCTGCAGCGACCAGATTTATGCCGTTGTCTGGCCGGATGATCTGAACTGATGATCCCTTTCCACTTTGGAAGCGGCGCAGTGCATTAATGCAAGAGTTTGTGTCAAGAGATTTGGCGAAGTCTAGGTGGACTGCTCTGGTTGTCAGGCAAGTGAAGAGCACTCCGTAACGTTTAAGCACGGCTCTTCCCTGCTTTTACACTCGTGGGACCAAAGTAGTCCACGCGCCTGTGCTTGTGAAGAGTTCTGTTGGGGCGTAACCGGTCTTCTGGTGAATCTGCCATCTTTGTTCTCCGACCTTAGCATTCAATCTTCTGCAGGATTTGCATCTTGAGATTCACGGTTCTTGCGCTGTGTTTTGCCTTAGGTGTCCAGTACTTCTGTCTTAATTTGGTTAACACCGTCATTACTTGTAAATGTTTTCATAATTAGGGGGCCATGCAGTGTAACACTGCGTGGAACCCTATTGGAGTCGTGCTGATTTTTTCTGCCTTAAAACGAGTTGTGGAGAAAAAACTTTAAGACCTACAGCTTTGAAATTTGGCAGGTAGGTCCGGTACCCCACCCACTACTCAGGCAAAAAAATTGCACCAATATAAGCTCTGCATTTTTCCAAAGTAGCATTTTGCCTAATAACTTTTTTTGAACCGTGAAACCGATTCTCAAAATTGGCGCACATCTTATTCCTTCGGTCAAGACAAGTCTTTGTAGATCCTCGCATCTATTTCTGACATATTTGATTTTTCGCTAATTTGCATAATATGCAAAACCATCTCTTGCGAACTAGACCTGGATTTTATCCAATCTGCATGCAACTTCGAGCATCATTTGAATCCCCAAGACATTCTTCTTTAATTATTATTGAAGCACCTTTTAATTTAGGTGCTTCAATTTAGCTCCATAATATACAAATAAATGTAGTGGAAGCTTAGCATGGTTTTGCAATACCACACACTGAGTGTCATAAGAAATCCGGCTCTGGGTGAGCTACAGCTTTGAGGGAATTTGTAGGTGCGTTAGTACTCCTATAGGCAAAAATTGCACCACTCTGCAGTTGGTGGCGCCATAATAATAAGCTATTTTTGCGTTTTTGCCTGTAAGTTTGACTTTTAGCACCCTAGATAAAAGGATGAAACGATAATAATTTTCAACATCTGTCCACTTCGATTCGTCAAAAAGCGGTAAGCTGCAAACTGCATGGCCCCGTAATCACTGCTTGCAGTTATATATTTTATTATTATTAAATGCTTTGTAGAAGTTGAAAATAATGTTTGTGGAACAGTCATGGCGCCTCACTTCATATATTAAAAATGCACTGTTCTTCTTAATGGTGGTCTAAATAGGAAATAGCAGGTTTGATGGTCTGGTTTCGTCCCATGGTCCTAACGATTGGTTAATGGGTGCAAGGGCGTTAGAAGTATTTGTAGAAGTGGGAGGGACACTGGGTAAATGGACTAATAATTCAGTATATTTCACATAGTAAAAGTGTGTGTTTCTGTGGGGTTGCGGGGTCGAGAAGAGTGATTTTTAAAAATGATTTTGATCAGCATGTGGAGATCTTTTTGATATACCGCTCTGTGTTTCAAACCGTACTAAACGGGTCACGTGAGGCGGTGATGCTGTATGCATCATCGACCTGAGACGATCCGCCGCTTCAACCATAACATTCCTGGATTACACTTTACAAGTTCCCAAAGCCTCGAAGTGCAACGTTGCACTATTTGAACCCCATGCGTCAGTATAATGCATCTTGTTCTGAGTATGCAGACGTCTGGGTGTAAGCTATAACGATATCTGTCGGTAAAACGTGTTCGTGGCTTGTGTGTATAAGCTGTAGCATGTTAGCTGTTAGCTAAAAACAAAAGCGCGGCTGCAGGTCAATTCTAAACACAGCATTCAGGCATATCATTAGTTACCCGTCGGACGTTTTAAATGTAAAGGTAACTCTAAGTTGACTGTTAAAACCGTCTTAGAAAATAAGTAGATGGAAATAACAAGAACGTCTGTAGTCTTATTATTAATCTGACATGAGATTACAGTAATCTTTTCATACCCGGCCACAAATTGCAAAAGTAGTGTAGGCAGTATTGAGTCCTACACTGAAGTGCCTAACCAAGCACTAAAGGATATGTGAAAGAAGTTCACACACTATATGTCTTGTTAACATCGTGCATTCGCCTATAGTCACTTATCAGGACGAATTATTTTTTTGTAAATACATTTTTCCTAAAAATTAATTCATTGATTATTTTCAAATAGACCTATAGAAGTCCATTTTTACTGGAGGTATATTTTTTAGTGTCACAAGTTCGTGTCAAGGCCTGATTGTTTGTGTTACCTTTTATTCCATTTTCTGATCATACCATGGTTTCCTGGATCAATAATATTCTAATCATCTTATCTGTTAATGTTCTACATTGTTAAACTGTTTTTTTTTTTTTTTCTTTTCCCCCTCAGATCAAAAATGAGTGGAGGCCTAGCACCTAGTAAAAGCACAGTGTATGTTTCCAATCTGCCATTTTCATTGATGACCAACAGTGATTTATAAGATGGCTTCTGTTATCATGAAGTGAGTGATTATTTGTCATTGTAGACACAGCTTTGCTTTGATGCACCACAGCAATCTTGACCTCTGCATTTGACCCTTCGTGAAGGAGCAGTGGGCAGCTTCTTAGAAATGCCTGGGGAACAGTGTTTGGGGATGGTACCTTGCTCATTACCTCAGTAATACTTTTAGCAGTCCTTGGATTTGAACCGGCGACCTTCTGATCATCGGGGCGAACGCCCTAACCATTGCGCTATCAACTGCCCCAACTTGAATGTATTGATAATATATAGTATATTATAGTATAGTATATACTATTATATAGTATATATAAATATAATCTATGTTTATACTATAGCCTATTTCATTCCTCATTCCAATTTTTATATATCTATAGAATTGGCTTGCATTTTCTTTTTACTAGACACTTTTATTTATGGCCAGGTCATGTTTGTAAATGAGAAGTAGTTCTCAAACAGTTCACCTGGATAAATAAAGGTTAAATAAAAAATAAAATAAAAAATTTAATCTCAAAGCATACTATATAAATACTCTCTATACTATACTACTACTCTGTATACTCTATACACTATAGAAACTTGTATCAACATGGACATGGGATGGATGTATTCATTTAAAAGGCAAAATGAAATTACATATGAAGGACAAGCCATTCATTATGTTCAGAAAATCATACATGAATCATATGATAATGAATTGCTATGTTCCCCAATATTGTGGACCCACAACAAATTTGATCGTAATTATTTGCGATCATGCATAAAATGCACCTAAGAGAGGGCATGTCCTGTCATTTACATAGCTCTAACAGATCTGATTGGACTCTTTCTTACAATCCTAATGCACAGTGTCATGATATTGTCCTAATATCACTTTTTCTGATAATAGTTGGTGATGATAATTTTAATAAGTGAAAATGCCTATGTTTAACTTCCTTAATAATGACTGTCCCTTTTTCCTCTCAAAGCTCTGCACCAAATATGGAAAAGTGGTTAAGTGAGTATTTCCTCTAAAGCTAGTGTCTGTTTTAAAGCTTGTATAGTAAACTAGGTGGGTGTGTGTAGCAACATGGAACCCTAAGATTTTCTCTGTTGTTTTAAGGGTGACCATTGTAAAAGACAAAGTAACTCGAATGAGCAAAGGTGTTGCTTTTGTGCTGTTCCTGGACAAAGAGTCAGCCCATAACTGTGCTCGGTCTCTTAATAAAAAACAGGTACGATGATCAGTAAACCAGTATTTTATGCTCATGCCTTTACAAACCATTTGCAGGTCTTTTTTCACAGACAGCTCCGCATGTCTCTTACAGTTGTTTGGCAGGACAGTGGCCAGCATTACTTAGCTGATAATGGGCGAGCTGCTGAGTTCAGTCGGAGAAGAACCTATACAGACAAGTCCAGATGCTATGAGTGTGGTGTAAGTTACTATTTATATACCAGTCCTGGACTTGAACTGGTGACCTCCTAAACACGAGGCCTACTCTTTGACCGTTACTCTACCAACCAGTCAACTCTACCAATCAAATGCACATAGTGAATATTATTCTCAATTATTACAGGCTAAATAATTATGAGGTAGTTGTTCTTTTTTATTTAAAATAATAAATATGACCACATAATCTTTTAAAAAATAAAGTAAGATAACTTAACAGTACAGATGAATGTTAATCCCCTTCCTGTATAATGCCTGATCACCTGTGCCTGGACTGGCTGGGAATATGGGTGGAGGGTGAGCAATATACCAGAGATTAAATCCTACATTTTGTTTTTTTATTGAAACATAGACCAAATTCTATGTCTTCTAATTAGTTCACTATAAAATGTGAGGTGAACTCAAAGGACAATAAAATGTGGCCAGACATGATGATGCATTATCCAGATATTTCATTTTGCATAGTTTGTTACTCATCAGTAAGCATGATCATTACGTGACACATTCTGACATCTAGTCCAGAAAGATCCAGTCATCAGAAGGTGACATAGTTTGGTTAAATAATTTAAGGAAAAATTAGTGCTAACACTGTTGACCTTTAAAATAAATAAATAAATCAAATTTACAGTGTGTGTACAGGGAGTACAGACCAAAACGGATGTCCAAAAAACAGAAAGGTTTTTTTATGTATATGTATGTATATGTAAAGCAGGTGTCTTTTTCTTATTGCAGGAAGATGGACATTTAAGCTACTCCTGCCCCAAGAATTTGCTTGGAGAAAGAGAACCGCCACCAAAAAAAGAAAAAGAAAAAGATGAAGCAGCTTGAAGAGGTGTAAGTGGTTTTCCATGCTTTAATATGAAGGAGAATATCAAGTTTGTATTATTAAAAAAAAAAATTCTCTTTACAAAGAAGTCAACTGACTGTACAGGGTGCATCAGAGTTTGTGCATTTGTCAGTGATTATTTTTACTTTGCAGTGAGCCGGAGGAAAGTGAAGAGGAGGGAGAAGACCCTGCACTGGACAGTTTAAGTCAAGCAATTGCTTTCCAGGTCAGAGAATTATAGTTATGTCATATTCCTTTCCGTTTTTAAATATACAAATGAATCATTTAATCACATAATTTGTGTTCTAAAAGTCTGTATTTTGTAACATTCTGTGGGTATTTAAAAATGTGTTTTATTTTTAGGACAGCAACTCTGAGTTGTTTTTCTTTTAGATTCTGTTCAAAGTAAACTTTTCATCACTTTATTTAATGACTTCTGTAAGCCGAATTGAAGAGGAGGAAAGACGAAGGAAATCAGCCATGCAAGGCTCGAGTCAAGCTTCCACGTCAGAGGACCAACATAAACCCAGGATCAAGAAGAGTGCCTACTTCAGCGATGAGGAGGAGCTCAGTGACTGAGAAGTGTTTTGATGTTTACCACCATATGCAAGGTTGCACATCAGTGAAAAGGCTAATGCGCGTCCTCAAAGACTTGTCAAGGAGATCAAGGTGAAATATCAGCACATTTAATAAAGTTTGATGCGTTGCAGTAGAAAGTTGAATGCCTACACTTGATTTAATAAAGTGGGGTCAATTCATGCAAACACTCAG